>CAIGQZ010000320.1:3419471-3441501 GCA_903798205.1 Danio tinwini | reverse complement strand
CGTATCACAATATTATATATATATATAATAATATTGTGATACGACTGAATTTTCTCTAGATTAATTGAATAGCTCATTTTGGAAAGATTTCAATCATTAAAATAGATCGGTATGATCAAGCCTTTTTCTATGCAGTCCATTTGCATAAATTACAATTAATTACAAGCATATATAAATACAACAGAGTAAAGATAAAAGTTAAATAAACAGTGCTTTAAGGTTTTCTGGAGAGTCTAACAGTATTCAGGTAGAAATTGAACATTCAAACATAAAATAACATAAAAAAATAATAAGATTTAATAATGTCTTTATCTTTTTACCTTTAACCCTTGTGTACTGTTCAAATTGACAACACTTTAGTTATGTTAGTGGCTGTTTTGCCCCATTGACTTCCATTATAATGTCATTTTTTGATTGCAAAGCCAGGGCACTAAATAATCATGCATTCTTGATGGTGTTTTTGTGTTTATTTTTACTGTTGATCATCAGTTGACAGCATTAACCCTTTAGATAGGTCTGTGCAAAAAAGGTTCTGTTTTTTTATATAGAGTTCTATGGGGTAAAACAGCCAATTACAGTGTCTGTGCACAAAAACACTTACTATGTTTACTGTGTTCTGGGAGCTGAGCTGCAGTTTTTTGTTTTCTCAGACATATCAAGGTAAGTGCCCTCTCACACACTAAACTTCATATAATCATATTACTTTTTGCAATACAACTAATGATCAACAGTAAAAATTAGTAAATTGACCTCTTCCCAACTGAAAAAACCAGCAACAATCAAGAATGCATGATTATATGGTGTCAAGGATTAGCAAAGTCAAAGGAAGTCAATGGGGCAAAAACAGTCACCAAAAAAACAAAAGGGTAATTAATTTACCCAAATCAACACGTGATTTTTAAAAGCATTTCCCCAAAATATGTGCCAAAATAAGATTTATTACCAAAATTAATTCTATTAGCTATAACACAGAGAAAGTTGTGGCTAAATTAAGACTTAAAAATTCCCCAAGAGTGGATGAAAACATGCCAGCATGCACATAACAGCATAACAGCACATAAGGGTTAATAAAATAATCAAATCCTGCAACGTGACTAATTTGGACACACACATTGCAATACCAATCCTTAAACAATAAATCAGTTTTTACTAAAAATAATACTGATTGTTGTTTGCCATCATCGCCACAAAAATCATGGCTGCCCAGGGGTCACAAAAGCTGTCAGATCCCAGACAGAGTGAACCAGGATGTGTTTTATGAAGAGGAAATATGTCTGTGTGTGTCCCTAGAGATGAAGGGCTGACTTACATCTTGGTTATCACAGCCGACCATCTCTCCGTACGACACCTGCACAAAGACAGAGAGAATGAGACAGAGCAACAAACGCAGAAGTGAACACCTGCAGCCGAGTGTCACAGAAGCGCACCTGCAAACAAAGACTTTGCAAGTTTAGTCTTTGATGACTATTCAGAGACGCACACACACACTTCTATGTTTGATATACTTTGACAAAAGCTATATCACTTTGAGGCCATAAAACAAACGTATTCTGGGGGAGACAATTCTTTTGCACTCATACATCAACTTACAACACACACACACCTAGACTCCTCCTGCAAACCGAGTCACACACTTTCTCTAGTGAGAATTGTTAAAAATATATATGTGTAAATAGTAAAAAAAAAAACATGTAGACATGTACATTTCCTCCCTGACAACTCTTCTAGTCATATCTATTGTTTATATAAGGCTTTATTAAAATCTTCATCACGTTATGTTTCAATTTTGGTTACAACTCTCCTCATAAGTACGTACGAACACAAATAAATGGATTTTGAAAAATGGAAAACCCATGATACACTAAATATTGTTATCATTCATTAGTACAATGTTTAAATGCCATGATATTGGTTTAATGTGTCGTTATCATTAGATAGATCATTTCATAAACTGCATGAGAGATGATGTTACATAACACACCTGGTTGCAAATGCAGTATCTGGGTTCATTGGGGTCGTAAGTCCAGTCCACTTGACTGCTGGTGTCCGTTTCTGTGACTGTGGTTTGTACCAGTTCATGAGCCAAAGCTGAAGATGACGAGCAAGATGACAGTGAGGAGGAAGAGGAAGATGAAGAGGACTGGTGATTGGAAGACTTAGTGTTGCTTCTGGGGGGAGAAAAAAAAAAAAAAAACAAACAAAAAAAGTGTTTACAATCGAGCATTGTCATGTGGCTCATTAGTATGGCGCCAGTGTGTGTGTCTTACTTGGTCTTGCGCGCCGTGCGGGAGTCGGAGCTGTTGGTGGACGTGAGGGGTTGTGTGAGTGTACTAGCCAACGCAGAAGACGAGTAACTGCTGGAGTCCCGACTCATAGTAAAATCTCGTCCCAGGAAATCATTGTTCTTGACCGCTTCATAACTGGCCTTGAGACTGGACGTTCTCCTGCCCTCTTTCATCTGAAACGCACACAGTATTGTTTATATGCTATTAAATGTATTTTAAATTAGCTTATTTTTTGTGTATTTAGTTTTTGTTATTTATTTACTTATTTGGCAGGGACAGAGTACATTAATTAGCATTGCTGCAAATGCACTAGAAAAATAGTAAAAGGCTATTTTTCATCCGTTGTCCCTGGACAGAAGTTAAAAATGTCACCTTAAAAACAATACAAAAATTATACAATGAACCAAGCATAACTAAATGGACACATACTATATAAATCAAGGGTTCCACACAATTCCTTTATGTTGTCCCAACACAAAATGCTTAATTAACTTTATTGTTTTTACAAATTTACAAAAAAAAAATCTCAAGAAATGTGTTGATTCAGCTCATCTTAAATAAATAGATTGAACAAGCTAAACATTTTTTTGTACGTAGGTAAATAAATCCTAATAAATGTAATGTACATCAACAAAATTAACACACATTATGTTGTTAACATAATGATGTGATGTTAAAACATATTTTAAAAACTTACTTTAGTTTTTTAGTTAAAAGTTTCAGTAATTATATGCGTGCTTCAACTGAACTAATATTTAAAATGCTATTTGGGTGGAATTAATTATTTCCCCAGCAATTTTACTGTTTCACCTAAACCTAATCATAATAACTTTTTGAACATTTATATTTTTCTTCAATCATCATAAATGTTAAAATAAACACAGACACACAAAATGAAGTGGATTAAGGTCTTGTTTTCATCTGTTATAAAACAAAACCACAGTAGTTTTTGGGCTACCAATACAGAAACAAAAGCTGCTACTCTGTCATTTTCTGCTGTCTTTATTGTTGTTTAATGGTGCTAGTTTCACAATATCAAATCAGAAAATTTAACTCTCATAAAGAAATCAGTAAAGTCATTTAAAGTAGGGCTGCATGATTGGAAAAATCCAATATTGCAATATTTTATTTTTCTGTGATTAATATTGCGATACGAATACAGTTTCACTATACAATAGTTTGAATGGCACAATTTGACCAAACTGAATAAATCACTATGCAAAAACTCTTTTAAAATTTGTCTCGTCTAAATGTCAAAAAAATTCTTAGATAAAGTAAAAAATATTGTTTTATTTTAAACTTCAGAAGAAATAAGGCAAAATTAAACAGTTTTTCCTTAAAACAAGCTAAATTGTTTGCCAGTGGGGTAAGTAAAATAATCTTGTTTTCGCCTTGAAATGTAGATATTTGGACTAGAAACAAGACACAAATTCTAAGTATATCAAATAAATAATAATTAAATAAAATAAAAAAATTATAAAATTAAAAAGTAATTAAATAAAATTTCTAGATCCTGGCCAACTATAATCCAGATTCAACATTGCATATCTTGCAATGTGACAATTGCGGATTCGCACATTGCGATATTGATGCTGAAACTACATATTGTGCAGCTTTAATCTAATGTGCACAAGGATAAAAAGAAAAAATAGAAACATATCTCCATCGACAACCTGTGATCAGTCAAATCAACTAAAACCCATCTTCAAAGCATGTATAAACAGGGGTTAAGTATTTTCAAGAAAACCCCTTATAGGAAAGATTGCAGTAATTTGTTTTATATTATTTATCAGAGTATCAAAAAAGTAATAAAAAAAACACAATAACTACAAAAGCAAAAAGGTGATTGAAAAAGGGGTCTCACTAGAATTAAATAAGAAACTAATACTTTTTAATGAAAAATAAATAAATCTCAAAATACAGGACGACAGGATGTGCCGATGTGATTTCCCTCGAGTTACAATATCAAAGTGCAGTGAGTGCTGAAATTAACGCTGGCTTCAATAACATAATAACTGACACAAAAATAACCGTTAGAGGAAGTATGAAAGAGACTCCTATGAGGCCAAAAATAGTTTAAACAGGAAATGAAGTGTAGTGTAAAATGCAGGCGGTTTACCTGTGCTGTGGCTTGCACTGCCTGAGCTGCTGCCATGGAAATAGCACCCGCTCCTGCGGCAGGCCCGGCCGGAAGTGGGCTCAGGTTGTATGAGGAGGAGAGTGATTGGGAGGAGGTGACGTTATACACGCTGTTAGAGGAGGACGTGCTGTTCACTCTGCAGCCTGCAATGTGCACACAAAATCACATTCAATATATGACCAGAACATTTGTGAGAAACTGCGCAACATAAGTGATCAGTAATCTCATTACATCATAAAGCTCATTTCTTGCGAACCACTTAAGCAGTTACCACACACAATAAACATATGTGCCCGCATGATTATGACAGATTGTTATTGTGGTTTATTTCCCTTGATACTATAATTAGGATTAGGACTGTGGTTATAGAGAGTATTCTCGATATGTTTGCAATTATTTAGCTGGAAATAAAAAATTACAATGACTTTAATGCACATTTTCATTAAGCTATTATGCTCCCTAAAGATTGAGTTGTTTAGATTACAAAATGCCTGCATTATAGTGGTTTACACATCAACATTTTAACTAAAAGTACAAAGGATGTAGTCATTTTTATTTTATTTATTTACATGCATGTCACATTGGTAAAGATATAAAAAGAAGCAATAGTTGGTAATGTAATGAAAAAGACAAACAAAAATGCAACCGAACATTTTACTATACACAGTTGAAGTCAGAATATTTAGCCCCCCTTAATTGTTAGCCACCCTGTTTATTTTTTTCCCCAATTTCTGTTTAACGGAGAGCAGATTTTTCAACACATTTCTAAACATAATAGTTTTAACAACTCATTTCTAATAACTTATTTTTTTTTATCTTTGCCATGATGACAGTAAATAATATTTTACCAGATATTTTTCAAGACGCTTCTATACAGCTTAAAGTGACATTTAAAGTCTTAACTAGGATAATTAGGTTAACTAGGCAGGTTAGGGTAATTAGGCAAGTTATTGTATAACTATGGTTTGTTCTGTAGAATATCGAAAAAAAAATTGCTTAAAGAGGCAAATAATTTTGACTTTAATATGGCATAAAAAATTAAAACTAGCCGAAACAAAACAAAAAAGACTTTCTCCAGAAGAAAAAAATATTACAGACATACTGTGAAAATTTCCTTGCTCTGTTAAACATAATTTAGGAAATATTTAAAAAAGGGGGCCAATAATTTTGAATTCAACTGTATATATTTAATTGTTTTTGTTCCTAAAAAAATCATTTAAATTTGGAACTAGGCAACAATAGCTATATACATTTACTAATTACACCACTTATATCTGATAGAAAGATATAAATAGACATAGAGAGCATTAAAATCTATTAATAGTTTAAGTTATTTCAAAAGCAAAGGCACTATTGTGTGGGGGGTTAGGGTCTAATTGTATATTTCTTTATATTTTTAATTCAGTGTAGATGCATTAAATTGATCACAATTGATAAGACAAATGATGTTATGAAAGTTCTTGTTTTAAAATGTACAACTCAAAAAAAAGATTTTATTATTTGAAGTTTTTTACTTGTTTCTAGTCCAAATATCTAACATTTCTTATATCAAGAAGCATTTTCTATAGGAAAGCAAAATATAATGTCTTGTTTTCAGAAATGATATGCCAATAATAGGTTGCCAAGTATTAAATGAGTTTAAAAAACAAATTTACAAAAAAACAACAACAACAACAACACAATAATCCCCCAATGGGGTAAGCAAAATAATCTTGTTCTTCCTTTTGACATAAGATTACTTTTTCTTACCCCATTGGCAGATTATTTTGCTTGTTTTAAGGAAAAACTCACTTCATTTTCGCACATTATTTCTTAAACAAGACAATATGTTTTGCTTATCTAGAAAATTATTCTTGTTTTAAGTATTTTTTTATATTTAGACTAGAAACAAGTAAAAAAAAATCTAAGAAAAGCATTTTTGCAGTGTATATTTTATTTATAAACTTCAAAAGATTTTTAATATTAAAAGAGTTACATTTTTATCATTAATAATAACAACACAAATCATTTAAGCAGCAGCAAATTATTCTTACAATTATTTCTAAAGGATCATGTCATTCTGAGAGATATTTTTTTAAATAGTTTTTTAATTCTTACCATCCCCAAACACAGAACACTGCACAATAAACGTCTATGAAGCATGTCTTGTGATCACCTGTGTGTATATTTGTGTTGTGTCTGTTTTTACAGGCTGCCCCAAGAGGAGAGAGCGTGTGTGTCTTACCTGGTGTGTTTTCTTTAGTGGCGTCTGACGTGAGTGTGGAGAGCAGGGCCTCTGACTTAAACTTCTTTTCAGGTACGTGTTCAGTAGTGTGGTGGGCTGGCGTGCTGTATTTCCTCTCTGTCAAATCACACAGAAAACAGGTCAGAGGACTGGAACTGAAAATTGGGCCGCTGATATTTTCTTGGAACAGACTTACTCTCCACTGTGGTGTGTGAATGTACGTGGTGGTTATTGACAGGTTGAGAAGGGCTGTCCATCTCCAAAGACCCTAGAAAAGAAAAAACAAACTTCACAAACTGTTTCAAATGAGCACAAAGCTACAAGATGATCAGTTTACTAAAGCGTGTCCAGACATTTTTAGATCTGCAGATACTTTACATTAACAAGCAATCAGTGATTTTTGCACATAATAAAAACATGTAGATATCTTTTTTTTGATTTACACTGATTCAACTTGGCAACTTGTAGCTTTTTATTTTTCATATTTTGAATTAGCCAGTTAACTGCAAAAACTGTGATTGACAGGTGTCACTCACGTCTTTCCAGGATCTCCGTGATTCCAGCATTATCTGCCTCCAACTCCATTTTAAACTTTGCCAACTCCTGATCCAACTTCCGTAAATGTCTATCAACCTATATAAGACAGCACAAGATCAACAAACAGTAGATTTCTCATAACCCACACACAAGTTTATGTGCCACCGGTTTAAATAAACGAACTTTAATTAAATCTCATGAAAAAGCATCAGTAAATGGCAGGTATTGAAGCTTTCCAGTAAGCCATTGGCTTTTTACTATCAGTGATGTACCGCCACCTACTGGGACCATATAGTACTGTTAGTGTTGCGGTTACAGTATTTTACTCACCAGGTCATAAATTTGATTGGCTAATTGGACCTTTTCATCCGCATCTTCTAAAGCTTTATAGTAGTCCTGATAAAGTGAAAGAGATCATTAGGAATGCATATCATCTAATGCAATACTATCCATTATTAATTTTTATCAATCATTGTTATGACTCAGTAGTCATTAAGTGATTTCATTATAGCGATTAAAAAATAAATAAAAATAAGGAATATATTGAATTACAAATGTAATAGAAAATTTCTAAATCTAAAGAAATAGGCGCTAATATTTTATATTTTGCTAGTAACTAAAAATTTGCACCGGCAGTTCCAGAGTGAAGATTTTCATGTACACTTATATTAGTCGTGTAAATGCTGTGTTTTACTTAGAAAGTAGTTTAGATGTTTATTACATTAAATTACAATATAATTTTTATTGTTCTATATATTGTGCAGCTGATTCTGGGATTAATAAATAATGGGTAGCACTTTACAGTAAGATTCTATTGGATTAGATTGGTTAATGCAATTATTTACTAACATTAACAAACAATACATTTATTACAGTATTTATTCATCTTTGTTAACTTTAGTTACAGAAAACACAGTTGTCTATTGGTAGTACTTGGTAACTCAGTGGATTAACTAATGTTAACAAAGACAAGTATGGATTTTAATAACACATTGGTAAATCATAATATGCAAAATATTGTTCATTCTTAGTTAATGGTAGTAAATACATTAACTAACGAAAGTGTATTGTAAAATGTGATCAAAATATTTGATATCCATGTTAAAATGTCATATATTCCCACCTTATATAAATTTACATTTTGAAAAGAGTCAATAAAAAGTGTTTAACCAAAAACACTGATGGTTCAAATTTGGAAAAAGTATCATCAACATTAATAGATCTCTTAGTACATTTTTATCACCCGCAGAACACTGAGATCGACTGAGGTGCATGGCATCTGTTCTTTACCTTTTTAATGATTTCCATCTGTTCTTCCCTCCATTCAGGCTTGTTCTTCTTGGCGTTGGTAAAAAACTCGTTGACCCGCTGCTCAAGCTGATCCATCGCATCTGAACAAAGGAACATGATCAAAAGTGAAGTCAAGAGCCCGACTCGGCTCACAACCACACAGATGGCTACTGTGGAAGTCTATGGTTGGTTAAAGATCTCAGTAGATCATTAAAAGGCTGTAGGTGCAACCCCCACAAAGGGTGATTCATGAATCATTGCTAATGCAGTGAAAAAAAATATCCAGATCATAACCACCACAAAATAATAAAAATGATAAAAAAAGATTATCCTATAAAAAACATTTAATTGATGTAAGTTAGTTTTATATTGATTATAAACACAAAACTACACTTAAATATATACATATAACCATTTATTGAATAATAATAATTAGTCTTTTCTTATGACTTTTGGTGGGAAATGTAACTTGGAAATTACATAATGTGATGAAACCTGTCAATAACATTTCCAAGAAGAAATGTCTATGTAATAATTGCATTGTAAATATGATTACATAACAAATATATACATTTCTAACTAGAATAGAGTACCTATGCATGTTTATGGTTGATGCAAAACCTTAAACAGTCTACAGATACATGCATTTGCTATAAATATACTGATATCCAGTGATGAAGACTATCCAAAATCTGTCAACGGGGGCACTGTCAGTTTCAAAATTATTTGGGGTGGCCAAAAAGAATGTATTTCAATGCAATAACGTATCCCAAGATTTCCCTGGTTTAAGTGACACTGATGTTGCTCAACTTCAACATGCTCTCATTATTGCACTTAACATCAGTATGCAACATCACAACACATGCATGCTTTTATTATGTATGCAAATTCACCAAACTAATCCCTACTGATATGAAAGGCTCTCTGCGTTAGTTTAAGTCAGATGTGGTGTTTTAAGGCACAATAGTGAGTTTAAACTGAAACCGTACTCTGCACTTGCAGGTCCATCTCTCTCATTTCCGTAAACCTGTCGCGGAGATCCATGGGTAGCTGCTCGATCACTGCCGGGAAGAAGAACAGAACCGCGTTACAAGCTAACGGACGCGACAGCAAAACACGCCCTAAAGCAACCTCTCAAAGTCTTAATTACGATAATACGAACATGTTTAGATAAAAGAGCTCTTATACTCACTTTCGAGGTAGTCCTCAAGGTACAACATTCTGGCGGAGAGCGTTTTTCGGAGGTTTCAGAGAAAGGGTGTTTTTCGTCAATATGGCGTCGCGGGCAGCAAAGAACTGAAGGGGAGGAAAAAACACAAGCTGCCGGGGGAGGGGTTTACGTGAAGGGCGTGGGATTTGATTGGACGATGATGGAGTTGCGCGGAAGCTGTACTCTTATGACAAGCGCATTCATGGGACTTGTAGTTCTTTCAGTTGAAACGCCGTCAAGCGCATTGTGGGATGTCCAACGCAATTTTCCTTTTGTAACTTTTTGTACTTTGTACATTTTAGTACGATTTGCTCATCTTCCAATGAGAGGTAGTTTTTTTTTATATATAAATAAAATAAATAAATAAATAGCCCTCAGGTTGTTTTCGTTCTGTTCTAAACATACTTGTTAATATTAGATATTATATCACGTAAATATAACTGACACAATTGTTTAACAGACAAATACAAATTGTTTAATATAACTGATATAATATAATATATATAATAACATACAAATAAAGTAGCTAACGTAAAGTTAATTTCCACACAAATAAAGGCTATATGTTTTATAGGCTATATAAACATATTACTTTAACATATTTTAACATATTACACAGATTTTAAGACAAAAAAAAAACTTTAGATTATATTATAGTAGCATTGTTTTTGAACATATCTTCATTTAGAAAATAATGATATTGTAAAACTTGAAAAGAAAAATGTGAATAAATTATATTATTCAATATTCTTGGCATCTTTTAATTTTCCATTGATAAAATAGTTTTGAATAAAATCATATATACATATATAAAAGCAAATATACTGATATATGAATAGCTTGCTGAAGAAAAAACATTGCAATAAAACATTCAAAAAAGTCAATTTTACACCAATAAATGTTTGTTTCATATACATTTTACATACATTTGTTCGTATAATATTGAGAAAATATATTTCATCAATATTAAATCTGTAGTTTAATTTGTAGATCGTTTAAGTAGCAGTGTGTTTAAATATATTTTCTTAAGTTACTAAATTGTATAACTTGTAATAAATAATTAAAATGTTATTTGTCTTTCTTAATTTTTAGGTCCTCATGGTTATCAGAGACAGAACAATTAGTGTATAGTTTTCTATATTGAAGAGTGCAGGTTTAATGCAGCTTTGGCCATTGGAGGGCAGCACTGACTGCAATATTGGACGACAGTTCAGTCAATTTGGTGCTTCTGTCTGTGTGTAAGAGGCTTTTGTACAACAGTGGAAGACAATGTAACTGCCCAGCTGTCTCTGGAGAGGAAGAAACCTCAGCCTGACCCCACGTTTATTGTAGACAGTTATGATTTGGTTTAGTCGTGGTGGAAGAGGCTTTTATAAAACATCCCATTAAAACCCTTATTTCCAAGACAGAATTACTGCACAGCTGTAGACATGAACTGTTCTGCAAAGTGACATTGCACCTCGACGCTCAATTTAGATCAAATAAAAATATGCTGGTGATCAAAAACAGAAAACGTGGCTCCTCTGAAGACTGTTCCGTCTGCGTTTGTGGCCGTTTCAAACCTATTTCTAGTTGTCTTTTTTATACTTCTTCTCATCTGAGTTTCCTGGTGCTATATTTGCACACTGGGATATCAAATATTATCAGTCAGCATTTAGGATGCTCCAAATAAAACAAGGCTGATTGTAGTGGTTTGGCATACTCTACATACACTACCTGACAAAAGTCTTGTCGCCTATCCAAGTTTTAGGAAAAACAAATAACTTGACTTCTAGTTGATCATTTGGTGTCAGAAGCAGCTTATATGAAAGGCAAAGGCCTCTAGATTACGCTTATTTTACCAAAATAACATATGATCAAGCCTTGATATTTAATTATCTAATTACAGTAAGGTCTGACTTTGCTTAGACAAAAGTCTTGTCACTTAACATAAATAATGTACAGTATAGAATATAAAATCACTGTGCAGTGGAAAAAGAATTAATATTGTGTATGGCTCCCATGAGCTTGGAGGACTGCATCCATAAATCTCTGCAATGACTCAAATAACTTATTAATAAAGTCATCTGGAATAGCAAAGAAAGCGTTCTTGCAGGATTCACAGAGTTCATCAAGATTCTTTGGATTCATCTTCAATGCCTCCTCCATCTTACGCCAGACATGCTCAATAATGTTCATGTCTGGTGACTGGGCTGGCCAATCCTGGAGCACATTGACCTTTGCTTTCAGGAACTTTGATGTAGAGGCTGAAGTATAAGAAGGAGCGCTATCCTGCTGAAGAATTTGTCCTCTCCTGTGGTTTGTAATGTAATGGGCAGCACAAATGTCTTGATACCTCAGGCTGTTGATGTTGCTATCCACTCTGCAGATCTCTCGCACACCCCCACACTGAATGTAACCCCAAACCATGATTTTTCCTTTACCAAACCTGACTGATTTCTGTGAGAATCTTGGGTCCATGCGGGTTCCAATAGGTCAGTATTTGTGATGATTGGGATGCAGTTCAACAGACGATTCATCAGAAAAGATGTACCTTCTGACACTTTTCCAAATGATCAGCTAGAAGTCAAGTTATTATTTGCTACTCTTACAACTTGGGATCAATGAGAAGACTTTTGTCAGGTACTATAGTCATGAACTCTATTTTCTTAGTCTTTTCTTATTTTATAAATCTTTAACAATGAATGTATTTTCAATTTTGTCCAAAATAGGATACACATTTATACACCAGCCCATAGCAAACTGAACAATGGTGTGATATTTCTGACAGAGACATAAGCAAATCAGCTATTTTTATAGGCATAATTCATTGTTGTCAGAGCCACATGTATTAATTTGGTTTTGCCTGTACAGTATGTAAGTAAATATGTATTTTTACTCTATGGTTTACAATTCACAAATCACCAAGGACTAGTGTTTAAGCTAAAAATAAACACATTTAAACTATTTTTTAGGGGGTGATATCTATTTAAATCAGGGCTGCTCAACCTTGTTCCTGGAGATCTACCTTCCTGCAGATTTCAGTTGCAACCCTTATCAAACACACCTGTCTGTAATTATCAAGTGCTGTTCAGGTCCTAATTAATAGGTTCAGGTGTGTTTGATCATCTCCAGGAACAGGGTTGAGCAGCCCTGACTTAAGGTAATAAACAGCTCAAATTTCCTTAATATAATATAAATATTCCTTACATTTTCCTTAATAAGCTTAAGTTTTTGTTCCATAATCAGTTTATGATAATTATGGAATCAGTACTATAACTTTTTACTACTGTAACTGTTGTATTTATTACTGATTTTTGAAATATTTGCATGTATCAACGCTATATAAATCAGTAGCAGGACAGCTGCAGCATATAGTAATATTCATAACACACAATCCCAGACAACTGCAGATTTTGACGGCCTCTGTAAAGAAAATAATACGCAAGTGACCTCTTCACCCCGGCATATGATATCTTGGAGGAGTGGATCTGGATATGTGCCAAGTACTGCTGATGCATGAGTTTGGAAAGCGTGTAATGACCATAGAAACTGATTAAGCAGGGTAAAATGGCTTTTAATGTAAGGGAACCAAATATGCAGACATATAATTTATGTCTAATTGAATTGTCTCCAGTAAGAGGCAGATATCATTAATATCTGCTTCATTAAAATTCTTTATTTCATCTATCTATCTATCTATCTATCTATCTATCTATCTATCTATCTATCTATCTATCTATCTATCTATCTATCTATCTATCTATCTATCTATCTATCTATCTAGGCAGGTCATATTTAAGTGACTTGATTGTGAACTGGTGTGGCAGTAATCAGGTAATTGAACTCAGGTGTTAATTGTGTTATCTTTGAGTAATATCTAATCCATCTACCACTGACCTTTTTTTTCTATGTGTATTGTTATATAAATATTTATTTTTACACACAGCATGTAATATTAAATGTGAAACAGACACTATGTAGCAACAGCTAAATGAGAAAAAAATCTAGCACCTAAATAGTTACTTGTATACCCTGAATTGTAAATAGTTCATATTTTAACAAGTGTTATTTTGGTATCATTGAGAATTGTAACAATACATTAATGCTAAACTGATGTTAATTGTTGTTATTATTGTTTATTGTTATTGTTCATTAGTTTTTCCAACATTTCTATATTTCAATATGTCAATGTTTTCTACACTCATTGCAAAATGACTGAAGGAGAGGCATCCAGTGATATGCAAGCACTTCTTAATTTTTTATTTAGTTGTAGGAAGACCAAAAGAAATTGATAAATATTTTTCATATATAAATTTATATGAATTATATCATTTTATAAGATTTTATTTCAGTTAACAATGTTCATTTCAAGTTACAAATATATTTATTATTATATAGGCTATTAATTGTATGTATCATGTTAAGTTATAACTGGTTAATATTAGTTAAACTGCTTAGTTTTTTCTCATTTAACTGATGCTAAATAGCTGATGCCTGTTCCACTCTTAACATTACATGCTGTGTGTAGAAAACATATAGCGTTTCTTTATATAAAAATACACATAGAAATAAAATGGACAGTGGTAGATTGATTAAATAATTCTCAAAGATAACACAACAGTTTATAAACGATTAAAAAATAAAAAAATAGGTTAGTGGAAATAAAATATACAATATTTTTTTTCAGTAACATTAACATTCAGTAACAATCAGTAACTGATCTGAACCTTATCCACATAGCATCTCATGGGAACAATGGGATATGGGAATAATAACTTTTTTAGCTATTATACATACATCGATATAAACACTAACTGTAATAGGCCCAAATATTAATAGCTGTAATAATTTATTATTGTAATAATACAATAATAATAAATATAATTAATTAATAAATAAAATTATTATTATTATTATTATTATTATTATTATTATTATTATTATTATTATTATTATTATTATTTAAAAAACTAGCTGTAATAGGCCTTTATTACACTAGCTGTAATAACGGCTTGCCATAATCAGCATGCATGACCCACAGTTTGCCTTTAGGACCCGGAGGCACCGCTGCTCCGGATGACACTCGTGCGTTTAGAGTGAAAGTCTCCTACATGAACAAGTTAAACACTGAACTTGTGGAAAGGCGAGGTGTTTATAGCTGGCCTGCAGTGAAGTAGGGCCTAACTAACGTCTGGAATGAGAGTGACAGTGAATGGAGCTCCGTGAACACGCCCGACTGCTGCGCGCGGCTCTGACAGGAATATAAATATGATTTTACATTACTGTCGCAACTAAGTTTGAGGAGTTTCCTACAACTTCAGGCTGGACACTCTGCACTCTTCTCTTTTTCCCTTGTTGGATACTCCAGGGAGTAAAAACTACCATGACAGATGCGGATTAATTTTATAACCTTTCAAGAGGTGAAAATTACAACCTGTTACTCTGTTTAAAACCACATGCTGCTTTTGAAATCTCCCACGGATATTTAGCTGCAACATCTCATCAAGACTATGGATGCGCACTGAACGCGCACAAGGACTTATGACAAGGTATTCCTTAAAACCTCCTTAATACGCATTAAACCAGTCTAAGATGGTTTGCAAGTCCTAGATACACTCTAAAAATATCCTTAACAGGGTTTTTGCAGGTTCTTTATACTTAACAGTTTTTTATGAATTGAATTTCAGTATGGGACATTGATCTCTGCTCTTGTCTGTTGACTTATGATGTTAAAAAATTAACTGTGCAGTTTAACAAAGTGACCATTTTTGACTTTTTAGTGGTTTGAAATAATGTAGCCTACATAATAAATTATATGTACAATTGAGAATAAAGTAGCCTACTTAAAATAAGAAGTAGGCCTACAGGCAGTTTATTACCAGGTTGTTCTATGGTAATTTACAACACCAATCCATGCATCGCTTCATTGAAAATGTCAAGAAAAGTTGTTTAAGGAAAATACAAGGTCCCATAATACAATTGAAAATTATAAATGAATAAACAAATAAATAAATACGCAGACCTTTTAATATTATTTGTTTTTACAGTAAATTGGTTTATGGTCTCTCCCTCTATCCAAGAAAATCAAGATGTTGTTAGGCATTTTGTAATGATTTCCAAAGCTGACCAGCTGATAGGTCTATATAAGATGACCTAAAAATGTTAAGGGCGTCTCCTGGTGTGATCAAGGTGGTATTTAGGTGTTGTGGCTTGTTAAACGTAAACAAAGCAACCACTTAAGACTGATTTCTTCATCATTATCATCTTAAGTAAGTTTTATTTTATTCGTGAAACCTTTTAAAAGGCGTTATTCTGACTGTTTCCCTTAGTGGTTATGGTGCCGTGGTGGCAGAAGTTAAAATGAGGTCTTTTGGCGAGCAGTTGGTGCGCTCAGAATGGCCCGGGAGGATTCGGTGAAATGTCTGCGCTGTCTGCTCTACGCGCTCAACTTTCTCTTCTGGGTAAGACGAGTCCAAGTCGAGCAGGTGGCCGGGCGAGCGCTCACGTTACATGGCACGATGCTGCTGCTGCTGCGCTCTTAGCTCTCCAAGACGCGCAACAGCCACTCACTTTCCAACAAACGCGCAATCTGTGTTCCCTCCCTCCCCATCCTATGTTATCTTTATGTAGGGGACAGCCTGAATCCAAGTTATGCTCGCATGCATGGCACCACAGCTCACATTCTGCCGCGGGCGCTATTTTTAGGGAATTAAATGTGATAAGCGCCAGGGTGTGTTTTTAGACCAAGAATGTCTGCGTAGGGCAAACTAAACCCATGCCACTAATATTGCTGCATGTCGGACATAACACAGTACCTAAATAAGTTTCCAAGTCTACAGTGTACACAAACACGGATACAAGTAGGTTACGCTTACTTATTTCATACATATGCAGAGACTCCAAAAACAAAACTCAGTTAAAATGCAGGGATTTTACGACAAGGATGCTAAACTGTCTCTCACCTGGCGAAAAGTAAGTTTTTTTACAGTGAAAATAAATAGATAAAATAATAGATCTGCAAGGTAATTTTATAGAAAAACGTATATATTTATAGAATAAATGTATAATTTTAAGCCATAAAAAACAAACAAACAAACAAACAAACCCAAAATATCTTACAATTTATAGTTAATTGACATCCACAGAATTTCCCTGTGACAGGTCATTTAAAAAATATATATATTAAGTTTATAATTATATATATATTATGTATAATTAAATCATATATTAGTTAAGTATGATTACATTTGAATTATTCTGCATTTTTTTAAAGAATTAATGTAAAAAAATAAAATAAATAAATAAATATATATATATTTATTATAAATATATATATATATATAGAAATAAATGTAAATATAATTTACAATAAATAAATACATGTAAAAATATTTATTTTATTTGTTCAGATAATAAAAAATTAAATAAATATAATGTTTTTAGATAAATTGTATTAAAATACAAAAAAATTAAATCAACAAATGGTTATATTCATTCAGTGAATAATAAATACGTTAAAATATGTAAAATATTAATACATTTATATAATATTTTAATGTAAACTATTAATAAATACATCAAAGCACTTGGAAAAACATTTAAAAAGGACATTCCTTGCTTTAAAATTGTGTTTACACAGCATTAAAAAGGTATACTGATGTTTAGTTGTGGCTTAAGTACCACATTTCTTGTCTTTTGTTCCAGCTTATGGCCCTGTGTGTGCTGGGAGTGTCTGCCTGCCTCAGGGATCAGCTGAACAATGTGCTCACCTTAACCGCCGACACCAGGTGAGTATGAGTGCATGGACAGGTGTGAGCCGTATACACCTTTCAATCAGAGCAGTGGTCCATGTAAAGCTCCAATTTACTGTTTTTCCACTTTTCAGCCGTTTTGGATCAAATTGCCTCAAGCTTATGAAGTAATTACAAGCATGAAAAAGGTGTTCAGTTCTGGAGGAAAAAAAAAAATCAGATAAATGTATTAAGTTGCCAGTAGAGAGTTGAAAACCATTCATTTGCGTATAGTTTTGTCCAAATTCGCTCAAGCATTAATGGGAAACTCAGCAAAACTGGTGGCAAAATCCCAAAAGTACCAATATTATCCTGAAGGCGAGTAATATCTAATTAGTGTTGACAAAAGCAATTTATAAACCAAGGTGTGCATTATAATTTAGTCGTTACTGAGCCCTATGTGCCCCGCGTCATGACACCTGTGGGAATCAACTGAGAGAAAATTGCATTCAAACCTGATTGTACACAAGAAATAGGTTCTCCAGAGTTGCGCTGCAGTAACATGTTGAGTCAGCAGTCCTCAGATGGCTAAAAGTTTAATGTCTGCAGAAAAAAGCAGTGGGATATCAACTAGAGCAGAAGATTTTAGACCTTCATTTAGATGTTTAACTTCAAAGTAGAAATAGTACAAGTTAAGCTCAATCGACAACACTTATCACATAATTAATTATATGTGTTTACATACATACAGTTATGAAAGACCACATACAAATTCTCAGTTTGCCTGGATTAACTACGAATGTGTTTAAGTAAAACATTAATATTTGTTTTATATAAATGTTTGGTAATAGCAGATTTTTAATAGCACAATTTGTGCAGAAAAACTACATTAGCTATGATGCTGTGCAGATAAATTCTACATATCATAGGAAACAAGTCAAATCATGCCAAAACAGATCTTTAGCTCTGTCCTGTATATTTATTGTACATGTCTATAGAATATATGTATTTTTTATATTTCTCCATAATTGTCTTTCTTTTGTTTGATTGTAACACTTTATTTTGATGGTCCATTTGAGTATTAGTAGACTGTCTGCTTAACATCTGTTGATATGCTCCTTCAACAGACATTTAACTGACTTTAAGAAACTTTGAAGGTCCATGTGAACTTACCCTAACTCTAACCGCAACCGAACAGTCTACTTATAATCTAATGAGAATTAGGTGGCATTTAGATGCAATGTAATTTAAATTCAACAAATGGACCATCAAAATAAAGTTTGACCAAATAGTTTTGTTCCTTTTGTCTTTTTGCCTATTTTTTATATAAACTAGTCTGCAGTTTGTGAAAAAACTATAAAAACTAGTCTAAAGTTTGTGATCTTATGATTCACTACTTAAAAATTGTATCTGTAACAGTTTCCATATTTCATGATTCACATGTGTTTACTTTTTATTTGAATGAATTACATTATAGGAATCTGATCTGCCAACCTTTAGCCTTGAAAAATTAAACTGCAGTTTAATAAAGTGACTATTATTGGCATTTGTACTAGTCTGAAACAATATAATGTATATGAAATTATATATAGAAATAACCTGGTTGGATGAAAGTCCTTACCCCAGGTGGAGTAGTTTAAGTATCCAAGGGTTTTTTTCACAAGTGAGGGAAGGATGGAACGTGAGATTGATTGGTGAAGCGGCAGTAATGCGGTCGATGTACTGGTCCATTGTGGTAAAGAAGGAGCTGAACTGAAAGCCAACGATTTCAATTTACCGGTCAATCTATGTTCCTACTCTCACCTAGCTTTGGGTCATGACCGAAAGGACAAGATCCTCCAGGAGCTAGAGGAAGTGTCTGGGGAGAGGGAATTCTGGGGTTCTCTCGTAAGACTGCTGCCCCCTGGAAAAGAGGATGAAAATTAATAAATGAATGAATATAAAAATAACAGAAAAAGTACAGTTTTTTACTACTGTAATTCACTTCAATATGACTTCAAATTGTTTAAAATGTCAATATTTTCCCTAAACTTCTCAGTCAAAGGTTGCCAAAGGAAAGATCATGATAATCCAGAAGCAT
The DNA here is from genome assembly GCA_903798205.1 of Danio tinwini. Taxonomy (NCBI): domain Eukaryota; kingdom Metazoa; phylum Chordata; class Actinopteri; order Cypriniformes; family Danionidae; genus Danio; species Danio tinwini. The sequence goes on along the minus strand of CAIGQZ010000320.1, from coordinate 3,422,023 downwards.
AAATAAACATGAAACACAAATTACTGAAAACCAATTTACAGATATCTAAAAAAAACATTCTATTTATTGTAGTTTTCAATTTTAAAGCACAGACATCACACCACCCATGTGATGTTTTTGCTTTAGAACATAAAACTACAATAAACATAATTATTTAAATGTTTTTTTAAACAAAAAACAAAGAAAAAACAAAAAAAAACAAAAGTCTATCAGTTAAATTCAGTTTTGCTGATAACCACAGCATCAAGTATAAACAAGGTGTTAAATAAGCACTTTACACACTATAACATAAAAAAGGATCAAAATAAAACAGATAAAATCTTTTTCTCACTAAAGCACTATTTTTTTAACAGTGCATAATTTTATGAAGAAGAAAAAATAACCTAGCGACAACCAAAAGTTGCAAAATTTTGTTGTGATATTCAACAAGACTGCACCAGAAAACCGCTGATTTCACTTAACATCTACCAAACCCAAGAATATTCCAATTCAAACCGCAACTTTCCCCCATAGAGAAAACAATGTTGCATCTCAGAAGAGTGCAGCTAAACAGAAGTAGAGACAGGAAGAGCGCAAGAGTGTAGCATTCCTACAGAGTATAATCACAGTTTATTTGCAACTAGTGTATTACTCAAATATGCTGCCCTATGAGAAGAGGAAGAAGCATGTGAGCAGGATGGACAGATAAATAAACAAAAAAGCCTGAAAAAAAAAACTCTTCCTTTCTCTCCCCCTCTCTCAGACTGGAGGAGGCAGCCGTTCGCACATACTCCCCTGTGGTCCATCCTGTCGTCATCGCCGTGTGCTGTTTTCTAATCATCGTGGCCATGGTGGGTTACTGCGGCACGCTCAAGTGCAATCTGCTCCTACTGTCTTGGGTAAGAAAAACAACAACAAATCAAAACCCAAAAGATGAGCACAGCAGGAACATTGTGTGGCGTGGAATGTGTGTGGTTTTTGTGCAGCAAGAATATTTTAAGTTTAGCTGGTAATGACGTTGCTGACTCCAACCACCCTCCAACCAGATTCAAAACAAGTCCTGCTTTATTTACCCCATGCATCCACATCTGTATCTTTATTTTATACACTAGAGGGGGGTAGAGAGAAATATCACATACTTAAAGGCCATTTTAAAAGGATAGTTTACCAAAAATTCACTGTTTACTCAACTGGTAGGGAACCTTTATGAGTTTCTTCTGTTAAACACAAAAGGAGACATTTTGAAGAAAGATGAAAACCTGTAACCATTGAATTTCATAGTGAGAAAAAAATACTATAGAAGTCAATGGTAACAGGTTTCCAGCATTTTGGAAACAGCATGTCTCCTTTGTGCTTGGCTGAAAAAAGAAACTGAGTAAGGTTTGAAACAAGTGAAGGGAGAGTAAATTCATTTTTTTAGGGTGAACTATCCCTTTAAGTCTGTAATGTGATGTGTTTTTCTACACAAGCTTCTGTTGAACACAAAAGTAGATATTTTGAAGAATGCTGAAAACCTGTAAACATTGACTTCCATTGTAGGAAATACAAATATTATGGAAATGGTAACAGATTTTTAGCATTCTTATTTTGTGTTCGGCAGAAAAAAAGAAACTTCGAAAGGTTTAAAAGAAATGAAGAGAGAGAAAATACATTTTTGGGGAGAAATATCCCTTTAAGTCTGTATTTTTTTACACAAGCTTCTGTTGAACACAAAAGAAGATGATTTGAAGAAAGCTGTAACCACTTTCATAGTAGGAAAATAATACTATGGAAGTCAATAGTAACTAGTTTTCAGCATTCTTCAAAATATCTCCTTTTGCGGCAGAAAAAAGAAACTCTGTAAGGTTTGAAACAAGTGAAGGGAAAGTATATAGATTTTTTGGGTGAACTATACCTTTAAGTCTGTAATGCAATATTTAGTTTTTTATGAGAGGAAATTGTTTATTAATATTTGTTCTCATTGCTTTTTTTCCACCCATTGTACAAATTTTAGGTTTTCACCAAAAATGAGTTTATTAAGGCTTCAAATATTCCAAATAGCAATTGAGTGTGTAATATTATCTTAATTTTTGCATTTTCTGAGAGGTGAACTACTGTACAGCTGCAACTTTTTACCTTTAAACTAATTTCTTTCAGATGTTGTCATAATTTCTGTGTTAAAGGCATTTAAATAACAGAAGCTTTTGAATAAAAATTATAGTTTGTACTTTTGGACATTTCTGTCTAAAGTTGTGATCAAACTAAAATTATTTTGATATATATTCTATATACTGATGAATCGATTAATTGCTCATTCAAAAAATTCGGTAACCAATCATGATGACCTAAAATTATCACTATTGTTTTCTCAAAAATAATTATTATTCTTTTTAAATAAACTAAGTAATGCAAAGAAATTTGTAAAAACCTCTAGGAAATCATTGGGGTAAATGCCTGAATATTGTTACAAGTTAGAAATTATATATAATTTTTGGTTACATTTTTTTTTTTACAATTTGCTCAATCATTGTGAATCATTTGTTTTTAATATTATATTATATTATATTATATTATATTATATTATATTATATTAT
>CAIGQZ010000320.1:3408799-3419461 GCA_903798205.1 Danio tinwini | reverse complement strand
ATATTATATTATATTATATTATATTATATTATATTATATTATATTATATTATATTATATTATATTATATTATATAGACAAAAAGATGGGAAACACACATAAAGGCAGCAAATGTGCAGTTTTTCTGGTGAGTATCCTGACTTTGAAGACAGTACTATATTATAAATTTAGCATGATGTGTTATGATGCTATAACAAAGACCCTGCAAGCATAATAATATAATTGCATAACATCTACAATGTAAAAAAAAAGAAGTTGACACAACTTAAAATTGTAAGGCTATAAAAATTGTAAAGCTTTGACTTAATTTGTAACCCAAGTACTGCACTTGACTAGATTTAGGTTGAGTCACCTAAACTCTGCAGCAAGTTGCTATACAATTTTGAGTTAAGTCAACTTTTTTACAGTGTATGTTCTAATTGAAAACTATCTCGTCCTCTCCCTCCAAATATGTATTTTAGTACAGAACTTAAATGGATTGTGAAAGTAGTTTTGCTTTATTTTGTAGCTCTCTGCTGCAAACATTTGCGCTCAAAGTTAATGTCGCTCACATATTTGTGCACAGAAAGTCTCTTCATACTACAACAAGGCAATATCTTTGTTATATTAGATGTCATGTGTACCCGAGTCTTGTTATGCTTATCGTCAAAATGTGTGTGTCGGATGATAATAACCCTCTCAGACACTTGTAGCAACTCGCTGCGTAGGTTATAAAGGCCATAAAGCTCTTGCGTCTCTGAGACAAAGAGTTGGACAGAAGTAATTTGACAGCATCACTCAACATGATGGACTGTCAAGCAGGGCCAAATACAGGGCATGTAGTTAAACCCATTGTGAGTGATTTTGTGTGTGTTTAGACGGATGCGTTAGTGACACTGTGATTTCTGAAACGGCAAGACCTTGACAGGCTGTTAGCACCGATGATATAAATGATTCGGAGAGGAAGGAAAACTCACCCTCTGTCTGACCTCGTGAAATTAAACAGTCAGTCTAAAAATGAAAATGATTCTGTCATCCATAAATCACAGTTTTTTATTTAACAAATGAGCCATGCTACAACTAAAGTTACATTTATGTTGATTTAATGTAATGCAATTGTTATATTTATAAGATACAGTGGGTACTGAAAGTATTCGGACCCCCTTAAAGTTTTAACTCTGTTATATTGCAGCTATAGTATTTTTGCTGAAATCATTTAGGGTCATTTTTTCTCAATATATTGAATGAGAGAAGAAAAACTAAAATATCACATGGTCTTAAGTATTCAGACCCTTTGCGGTGACAGTGACAGCAATAAAGCAAATAAATAGGTACAATCAAATGAAATAAATGCTTGTTTTAGAATAAAGCTTATCTCTGTTACCTCTTTTCAGAAATTCAAATGCCATTTTAATACACTCTGTTCAATATAAACAAGTCTCTCTATACTATCATAACCTCTGAACTGCCTCCTCCTTTTCATAACTCTGACAGGACAAACGGTGTGTGTGTGTGTGTGTGTGTGTGTGTGTGTGTGTCCGGCCGGGTTGCAGCGTCTGGTGAATAGAGCAACTGCGTAACTCAAGCTCTTCTCCTCTCTTTATGTCTGGATTGGTTTACCTATTGTATCTCAGCCAGATAATATTGTTAGTCTCTCTGCCTCTGGTGTAACTGAAGCTCACGGGGCAGAGAGGAGAGGAGAAAAGCTCCTGAGGAGATGAATAGAGGAGCAGGAGGGGCACGGATGGGCCAAAGAGACCCAGAAAACTGCTCTGTCTCAGTCTGGGTCAGCAGACGGGCACAACGCCCTGAAACTGAGAGCCCTAAAACAGAGAGCCCTAAAACAGCTCTCTGTCTGCACTCTTTCATAAAAAAAGCTAATGAAATATTGCTAGATGTTAAAATAATGTATAATAAAATTAAACTATGTTATTAAATATTAATGCAAGTATATATATATATATATTTTTATTATTGAAAAATCTAATCGTATGTGTGTGCATGCAAATATATGTTCATGTAATGTTTATACAAGTAAAGCAATATATTAACAAATGTTTTAACACATTAAAATAAAAATATATTTTCATTTTAATAAACATTAAAATAAAAATCAACAAACATAAAAGCAATGCTACATTTTCATATATTTTAAGTAAATATTGAGTAAATTATGTACCAGACTGGTTTCTTTATGACTGACTTTTTCTTTGAGTTGGTATAGTGCTATGGGCTTCTTAAGATAAAAATTACAATATAACAAATAATCTAGAGAGATCTAATTAATCAGAATCCTTAAAATTTAAGTCAACCAATTGCTTTTTAAAGTGTATAGTTTTTAGTTTTTTTTTTTAAATTTTGTCTACCAGATCACAATAAATACTTTAATCTAAATACCTATTTTCAGTATGGCCAATAAATATGGTTTAACTGTTAAAAATAATATATTTTTACAAAGTTTAAAACTATTATAAGTATTATATGTTATTTTACTGTACAATTAAAATTGAAATGTGTAATATATTAATAAGAATGTATTAGCCTTATAATCATATTAGCAAAATAAATAAATAAAATAAATATATATATATATATTTATTGCTAATATGATTTTAAGGCTAATACATTTTTATTAATAAATTACCATAACCATAATATATACATACACACTCACCGGCCATTTTATTTGGTACACCTTACTAGTATCGGGTTGGACCCCCTTTTGCCTTCAGAACTGCCTTAATCCTTCGTGGCATAGATTCAACAAGGTACTGGAAATATTCCTCAGAGATATTTGGTCCATATTGACATGATAGACATGATAGGTAGGCTGTGTCGTTGACACAATGCTCAATTGGTAGTAAGTGGCCCAAAGAGTGCCAAAAAATATCCCCTACATGATTACACCACCACCAGCAGCCTGAACCGTTGATGCAAGGCAAGATGGATCCATGCTTTCATGTTGTTGATACCAAATTCTGACCCTACCATGGCGACATTTTTCCAATCTTCTATTGTTTAATTTTGGTGAGCCTGTGCGAATTAGAGCCTCAGTTTCCTGTTCTTAGCTGACAGGAGTCGTACCCGGTATTGTCTTCTGCTGCTGTAGCCCATCTGCCTAAAGGTTGGACGTGTTGTGCATTCAGAGATGCTCTTCTGCATACCTGGGTTGTAACAAGTGGTGATTTAAGTTACTGTTGAGCTTCTATCAGCCATTCTTTGACCTCTGACTGCTGCTCACTGGATATTTTCTCTTTTTCTGACCATTCTCTGTAAACCCTAGAGATGATGGTGTGTGAAAATCCCAGTAGAGCAGCAGTTTCTGAAATACTCAGACCAGCCCGTCTGGCACCAACAATCATGCCACATTCAAAGTCACTGCAATCACCTTTCTTCCCCATTCTGATGCTTGGTCTGAACTGCAGCAGCCTGTATATAATATTCCCCACCCCAACCCTCACAAGACATTTTCTTCAAATTCTGCATTTTTTCCATTGACACAATACTAAATTCTGTGTCATTTATGAGCCGTTACCTTAATGAGGACCAAACATACAAAGACGCACACAAACAAACACATTGTATTCAAACATTGAATATCATCCTTCCTTAAAAACAGAAAACCAGATCTTTTCTCAATAGTTTGCATGACTTCATGGTATCACTCAGAACAATTTGTTCAGCTCTCCAACTGTAAGTCTCCCTAAAAGCAGCGGTTTAATGACATTACCAGTAGCCATCTGTCAAAACAAATCTGAGACGACTTAATCATCAACTCTGAATCCATCACACTCTCGTTCTGTTTGCATGACTAAGTGAAATAAAGGGGGTGTAAATTGTTCCGGTGAAAAGGAAATCCATCCATTTTCACCATGTCCTGTTTTCTGTAACAGCAAAAAAAGTGTGAGTGTGAAAGAGGAAGAGTAAAACTATCAACAAATCAATAAACTAAGAGGTCGCTGAGAGACTGTAACCTCTGTCTGTGTGTGTGTGTGTGTGTGTGTGTGTGTGTGTGTGTGTGTTTGCAGATAGGGAACTTCCAGAGGTTACAAGTTCACACTGGACATATATGAGTGTGAAGAGAAAAAGGTTGTCATTTTTGTGTGTGTGTGTGTGTGTGTGTGTGTGTGTGTGTGTGTGTGTGTGTGGAGGCATCTGACAGAACAAATGGACTGAAATGCTAACACCAGCCACAAATATTTAGCGTCTCCAAAATAAAGACGCTGTCTGCTCTGAAAGCGGCTGCTTAACACTGTCATTCATCTTGATAATCTGTGTGTTCAACAGTGGAGAACTGTGTACATGTTAAAGAGATGTTGAGACAGACAGCGTGTGTTTGTTGTTAGAAAGAGGGTAGATAAGATGGATGTATTAGTTGGAAAGGGCCCTAAAGACAAAATCTGTGCTTGGTTGTATACAAAAAATAAATAAATAAAACAAAAGAACATTCCATTGGGCGACACGGTGGCTCAGTGGTTAGCACTGTCGCCTCACAGCAAGAAGGTCGCTGATTCGAGCCCCGGCTGAGTCAGTTGGCATTTCTGTGTGGAGTTTGCATGTTTTCCCCATGTTCATGTGAATTTCCTCTGGGTGTTCCAGTTTCCCCCACAGTCCAAAGACATGCGATATAGGTGAATTGAATAAGCTGAATTGGCCGTAGAGTGTGAGTAAGTGTGTGTGGGTGTTTTCCAGTACAGGGTTGCAACTGGAAGGGCATCCGCAGTGTAAAACATATGCTGGATAAGTTGGCGGTTCATTCCGCTGTGGTGACTCCTGATAAATAAAGGGATTTAGCCGAAGGAAAATGATGTGCGCACCCCGTATATGTCATACAGGAAAGATTTTCAATATATTTCTTGTTTAAATCTTAAATGCTGTCACAGAAAGCCACCCATATAAATTGTTAACATTAATTATTAATTACAGACAAATAAAATTGGGGATATTATATTAAATGTTACATAATTGAATGACACATTATCTACCTTTAGATTAGCAGATCCTGTGTGAATGTGCTATCATGTTTAATCCATTTTTCAGTGTTACACGATCCTTCAAAAAACATTTTAATGATCAGTTCTTATTGGTGTTCAATCAATCATTTATAAGGTTTTTAGGTCCCACTTTATATTAAGTGTGCTTAACTACTACGCATTTACATTAAAATATAAATACAATGTACTTAATGTGTTCACAATTTATGGTGAACACTTTTGGTGAGATGCAGGTATGGTTAGGGACAGGCTTGGTGGTATGGGTAGGTTTACACACCCAGCACACTACCTGTTCGAACTGTTACTGTCTGGTCGGCGCTATAGAGCACCAAGCACAAAAACAGCCAGACACAGGAAAAGTTTCTTTCCTCAGGCCATCTACCTTCATGAACAGTTAAATATTCCCCTATTTTGCAATAAACGTGCAATACTTTCTCATACGCACTTGTACACAGCACCTTATAACCTGTATATTTACAACATATCTGTACATACAACTCATCATCCAGATCTTTTTGACTAACTGCATCTCTGTTTAATGTTTAATGTTTATTGCCTTTTCTTTTCTTGTATTTAATTTTGTGTTGTCACTTGTCACTTTATGTACACTGGAAGCTTCTGTTGCCAAAACAAATTCCTTGTGTGTGTGAAGCACACTTGGCAATAAACTGATTTTGGTTCTGATTTAAGGTTAGGTTTAATGTGTAAGGGTTGTTCAACAGTGTCATTATAAATGTAATTGCAGCAATTAACTAAAGATATAATTACATGCAGGTATTTAATCAAGCATAAGTACAACGATAAAACAAGTGTTTACACGATAAATGCATTGTAATGAAGTATTAATTTAAGTTTAAGTACATAGTTAAGGACACTTAATATAAAGTGAGACACGTTTTCATTATCAGTTTTGTTCTGCTTTATATTGAGGTGGAAATATTAATGATACTTCCTCTGATACTTTGATTTGAAATAATAATTTGTTTGAAATAAAATCATTAGCAATTATAAACTTTATTTACTGTTACGTTGATCAAACATTGTTTAGAAAGAAAGAGATTTTGTTTTAAAATGTTGCTGTGTTCTAATTTTTTACAAAAAGTAAAGCAGCACAACTGTTTTTATCACTGATGAGATTAATAAGAATTTTTTCTTTGGAAATCAAATCAGCATATTAAAATGTTTTTTAAAAGATCGTGTATTCAGCTTAAAGTGCAATTTAAAGGCTTTACTAGGTTAATTATGTTACCTAGACAAGTTAGGGTAATTAGGCAAATCATTGTACTGTATAACGCCATGGTCACACTAGACCACAGGTGTCAAAGCCAGTTCCTGGAGGACCACAGCTCTGCTTAGCTTAGTTCCAACCCTGATTAAACACACCCGAACTAATTGAGTGCTTTGGGCTTGTTTGATACTTACAGATAGGTGTGTTGAAGCAGGGCTGGAACTAAATTCTGCAGGGCTCCGGCCCTCCAGGAATTGACTTTGACACCGCTGCACTAGAATTTGAGCATGCAAAATTCTGTTTTACAGCTCTGTGAAAAGGGGCGGGAATAAACAAGATGATTAGACATTAAAAAAGCGAGTGATTGGTCCATATTTAAAATTTCTGCACAGAGACGTCATGTTTTCATCTTCGGTTGGTCTAGCAGCCACCTGATGAGATTGCGCAGGTCAGAGTTCTTAAAGCTTGAAACTTACAACACAGTGAACTTCGAAACTTGCGTCGCACAAGCTTGCGTTTCTGGTCTGCCGTATTAGCATATGTATAAGTGAAGGTCTATGGGGTGAAATGTGCAGCATGACCGGGGCTTAACAGTGATTTGTTCTGTAGATAATTAAAACAATTGCTTAAGGGGGCTTATAATATTGACCTAAAAATGGTTTAAAAAAATAAAACTGCTTTTATTCTAGCCACAATAACACAAACAAGACTTTCTCCAGAAGAAAAAATATTATAGGAAATACTGTGAAAAATTCCTTGCTCTGGGTAACATCTTTTGGAAAATAATTGAATAAGGAAAAACATTTCACATGCATAAAGGCTAATAATTTTGACTTTAACTGTATGTTTTCCAACTATCAACAAAAGTTTATTAGTTATAATTCATGTTTCACTTACAAGATTTTGAGCAACTTGCTGGCTGGTATAATAAGGCATTGAGACATTTGCATACTTCATATAGAATATAATAATAATTAGCAAAAAAAAAATTACTAGTATTCTATTCTAAACACAGCCTGTCACGATTACTCTCTCCAGACGACCCGAAAGACAAACCAGAATCCAGATCCCAGAATATAATAACACACTTGTCTGATCATCAACATCTTCCTTTATGCCCTATTGTTTCACACTATATTTATAACCACTCATTCTCTCTCTCTCTCTTTCTGTGTGTGTGCAGTATTTTGGCAGTCTGATGGTGATATTCTGCGTGGAGCTGGCCAGTGGAGTGTGGACGTACGACGAGGTGCGTGAAGCTATGTATAAACAGGAATGCCTGCTCTCTTCCCTCTCTCTCAGGTCAAACAAAATGGCCGCCAGAATGAGGATCCGGTTTCTGAGCCGCCTGCTTACGGTCTAATCTTAACTATTATGACTCGGCTCGAGCAGATTTCCTTTTGGGGCACGTTAATATGCAGAATGTGGGGAGACCTATATGTAGGTAGGCTTATTGCAGTGTTTTGTTGAGTTGTCCTATACCTCCCATTCAAAAAGAGGTAGCACATTTTGATGATATCAGATAGATTTTTTTGGTGTGGTGTGATATAAGGCTCTAATATCTCCCCAATCCATAACCCTTACCTCAGAACAATTCAAATAGTGTTGGTCAGGTGTTGGTATGGCATAATCTGATGGGTTGGATGTTATTAGGCATTAAAGGTGCAGTATGTAAATTTGACACCCAGTGGATGAACTAGGTATTGGACTGCTGGATCAAAACACATGTAAGCACAGGTTGCCAGATTGACATGAGCGTGTCCTATACCTCCAATTCAAAAACAGTTAGCACATTTTGATGATATATGCCACCTATCAGGTAGATGTTTTTGGTGTGGTGTGATATGAGGCTGTAATATTGTCCCAATCCATAACCCTTACCTCAGAATCATTCAAATAGTGTTGCGATGGCATAATCTGATGGGTTGGAAAAAAATGTCAGGACACCGGTATCAAATAGTTGCGATTAATTGCTGAAGGTTTTATCACGATTAAATTATCATTTTTCCCTTCATTTCAGGCTCTTAGTCCATATATAAAAGCATAACAAATCACAAAATACAAAAAAACTAATGTAAATAAAAATACCATACGATAATACGTAATACGGTATTATCACAATATTGGCCTTAGCTGCAAAAAAACAGTTACTTTAACAGGTATAATAATAATCAAAATACTTAGCGTATTGCTTTATTATATATACACGTTCGGAGTAAACAAATATTTCCAATGTTTTAAATCGCAAAAGGTTTATAATGTAAAGCAGGTAACACTTTATAATAAAGTCTTATTAGTGAACATTAATTAATCAACAGACAGAAAATCCAGATTAATTACAGTTACTATGTTAATAATAGTTTCAAAAATACAACAGAATTTCATTAGCCATAAACTCTATTTAATAAAACGATTACGACTATGATATTAACGCTTTATTAGGCATTAAAAGTGCAGTATGTACGTTTGACACCAAGTGGTTGAACTAGGTATTGCACTCCTGGATCAAAACACACGCAAGCGCAGGTTGCCAGATTGACGTGAGCTTGCCTGACCTTCAAGCCAATTTGGGCTGATTTTCTAACTAAAAGCAATGGCACTTGCACATTTTTTTTGTCCTAACCAACACCTGAAATTGATATAATAGAAACAGCTTCTATGTCTCACAGCTGAACAACAGGACAAACTGACAATGATCACCTCAGGTACACCTCATGTGCTTTATTCAGTGTTAAATGCTAATAATATGAGTTTGAATGTCACTTTACGTGACATTTATTGCCATACTACTGAAAGCAGCAGCAGATAGTTCAACTCAGATCTTGAAAATAAAATAAACCGTTTGAAATTGAACTTTAGAGCTGTGGCACAGTGCAAGCCAACACAGAGCAATCACTCAGCATGTACATATAGTAATGTTAAAGAGGTTTAATATGAATTCATTAGATCGTAAATCTTACCATTTTGTTGGAGTGCAGTGAGTGCACTAATCTGTGCTTCTGAATGGCTGTATTTAAAATTCTGTTGTGTTTCGTCTGATGCAAACAGCCAAATTGCTTATCCCTACAAATCTCATGTGACCTGCTCACCTAATGTGTACGTTCATAATATTTATATTATTTGCTAATGATAACCACCTCATGTGGAACTTTGAATCTGCGTCTCATTTCGGAGTCAGCTAGTGTTCACCGGAGGTCGCATTTCGGTCACAGACCTGACTGAATGAATGAATTACGCTGTTTTCCACCAGGGCAACCTGGGGTGCTGAAATATAACTGGCTAAACTGTCATTGACGGGTTAAAGGGACCAAAACAAAGACACGTCTGGCACGTAATGCACATTTTCAAAGCAGAATATCTGACTTTAGCATTATTTTTCAGGTAAACAAGTATGTTCACGTAACATGTTTCTTAAATATCTGCAAACATATGGTATTTTTATGCTTTAGAAGAGCCAAACACTTACATACAGCCCCTTTAACAAAAATATGAACATCACCTAAGATTAATAAAAGCTTTTGTGGTTTTCTTTCAGAGTGAAATGAACTAATTAATTAAATTAACTCAACTTTGTGTTAAATCAATTAACTTTGTGGTTAAATAAACTAATGTTAACTATTGGAGGCTTATTACATAGTAAATAGCTCTATAAATAGTCAGAGATTTCAATCAATATTCCAGCATGTACTAGGCCAGACTAATTACATTACAAACATTACATTGCCACTCTAAAAGTTTAAATATTCAATAAATATTCACAGTATTGTGAAATGCCTACAATGTCCATATTGTGAATGTTCATCATCATGACATTGAATATTGACATATGTCTACATGTATGTAAATGCTCTCATTGGCTCTGGAAGCAAGATTAGTGTCAGGCTTTACACAAACCTGTGCTATATGTGAAAGATTGGATCAGAAAGGGGGAAAGGGACTGCAGGCAGCATCTGCTTGTCTTACTTCAGGGATATGAGAGATAAGATGCACCTCCAGGGGAAGATATCACACACACCTGGCTTTAATCTGGCTGCTCTCACTCCGACATGCACAGCTTCTGCTTCTACATACGAGCTCTTATCACTGACCCAAAAAGCCCTTTGTTGGGTTGGATGGTGCTATTGTGCTGCTGTGGCCTAATGTGACCCCTGTGTGTGGATTGTGGGTGGGCAATGAGCCTGTTTACTGCGCTGCACCTGGTCAGGTTACATGTTAGCGGTTTGATCAACAAAACAGTGCATCCAGTCCAACTGGTCTTGGCTTGAAATCAACACAATATCCTATTAGCAAATATGAACTGCCATTTATATGCGAAATTTGAGTTATTTCAGAGTAAAAATGTCTGTCTGTCTGTCTGTCTGTCTGTCTGTCTGTCTGTCTGTCTGTTTGTCTGTCTGTCTATATATATATATATCCATCTGTCTATCTGTCTGTTTGTCTATCTATCTATCTGTCTATATAT
>CAIGQZ010000320.1:3384102-3405077 GCA_903798205.1 Danio tinwini | reverse complement strand
GATGGATGGATGGATGGATGGATGGATGGATGGATGGATGGATGGATGGATGGATGGATGGATGGATGGATGGACGAACAGATGGAACAATAGATGGAACACTAGAATGATAGAATGACAGTATGACAGAATTATTGCTAGAACTAAAGATATAACAATATAACGATAGATAAATTGGTGGGTGGGTTGGAATGGGTGGAACAATAAATGAATACAGTATGGCAGAATGATTTCTAAAATGATAGAACTACAGACAGACAGACAGACAGACAGACAGACAGACAGACAGACAGACAGACAGACAGACAGACACATCTGGCCTCTCAGCACTGAATCAGGGGCTAATGTTGATGTGCAGTATAGTAAACATTGTAAACAGTGTGTTTGTGCTAAAGCAGCAGCAGCAAAGCTCAGCCATTCAGCAGAGTGAAGGCAGGTCTTTGTTGCTCTGATCATTAGAGGGAAAGTCAGTGAAAAACGGAGGGTGTGTAGGCCCATCCTCACCCACTTCCTGTCTCTCTGTCATTGTCTGTCTGTCTCTGAGTAGACGACAAAGAAATCATTTCTGGCATTCTCAGGCCACAGTATAAATCCCTCAATAACAGGAAACAGTTTACCTGCCCTTCCACAACTCAACGTAGGAAATATCCCAACCACACAAGCACACAAGCGAGCGGATGAACACACCACATTGCTCGCATATTAACGTGGCAGCTGTGCGGAAGTGTGTTTTTTTTCTGTTGAAATGCTTTCTCATATCTCAGTTTAATATAAAGAGACAGCTAGAGTGAGACGTTAGAAGCCTGAAATTTCCTGATATGAATCTAAAATACTTGATTAAGACTGCAATAGGAAAATGGACAGTAGTACACTTGATTTTATCCATCAGAAATCGATTAGGTGATGAAAAGTTGGCATTGTACCTTATGCCATTAAGTAAGCCAAACTAATAATGTAGCTAATGCTGATTTGCTATGTCAGTGACACTATCAAACTCTATGGAAACTAAGAATGCCTAATGTCAGGGATGAAAATAGTTTTTTAAGTCAGAGCAGTTCATTAAACCAGGAAAGAAACTACTTAAATGTTTTTTAAATAGAGTTCTAAATGGACAGATGGATGAAAAGAAAGAGATAGACAGACAACAAAAGAAAAAAATACTGAATATAAAAATGGGCGACACGGCAGCTCAGTGGTTAGCACTGTCATCTCACAGCAGGAAGGTCGCTGGTTCAAGTCCCGACTGGATCAGTTGCCATTTTCTCATGTTCTCCCCATGTTCACGTGGGTTTTCTCTTGGTGCTCCGGTTTCCCAAAGACCCAAAGACATGTGCTAAAGGTCAATTGAATAAACTAAATTGGCTGTAGTGTATGTGTGTGAATGAGTGTGTGTGAATGTTTCCCAGTACTAGGTTGCGGTTGGAAGGGCATCCGCTATGTAAAACATATGCTGAATAAGTTGGCGGTTCATTCCGCTGTGGTGACCCCTGATGAATTCAGGGATTTAGAATGAATGAATGAATGAATGAATATAAAAACAAAGAATAAAAATAAAGGTAACACTTTTTATGATGCCTGTAAATTCTTGCATAGGGGTATTCTTAATGCATTATAATACATATGTAATGCTTTATTAACAACCTTATAACATATTGTAAAGTCTGATAAATAATTGTAACAGTTAAAAGAATATATATGTGTACTTAAATAATTAAAATGAACACAATACATTATTCAGGATTTAACCAATAAGCGAGGTAAGTGGCCGCCTAGGGCCCAGGAAAATCTGCGGGCCCACAATAAATACCTAGAATACCTTTTTTATAATATTTTTTATAATTAATTTTAAGCAAACAAATCTTTTCAAATGTAGAGATTACGTCAAGATAAAAATGTAAAAAGCAAGACAGCTAAATAAATAAATACAAATATGAAGGGTGCATATTACTGTAGGATAGCTGAGTCCCGTGGCTGAAATGGTTTAGGGCCCCCAAATCGCTAAATCCACTAAATGCATGCATAACTATACTGTATATTTAAATACAATGTATGAATCCTGAAGACATGACATTTTGGGATAAACAATCGGATTATTTAAATGAACTTATGTAAATTAGTAACTTAAGTGGGTGTGATTAGGTTTAGTATCATTATTGCTGCTACAATTAATCCTTGTATATATATATATATATATATATATATGTTGGAGCAGGGTTGGAACTAAACTCAACAGGACTGCAGGTCTCCAGGAACTGAGTGCGAGACCTCTGCAATCAGTCGAGTAAATAGGCTTGACTTTACAATTTCACTATTACATAACTTCAAATCCTACATTTGTTTTCAACAGGGCTGCGGTCCCAAGATCTACAGTTTTATCCGGGGCACCAAGCAGCTGCAGGTCTTGAGGTTTTTGGGTGTTTCAATCGGAGTGGCCCAGATTTTAGCCATGACTCTGACAGTGACTCTCCTATGGGCTCTCTATTATGACCACAAACCACCCGAGCCGGCATCAGCAGACGCTTTAATCCACACACACAGTCCCACAGAAGACCCTCTGAAGCCCAACCACTCGCACCCAAGAGCGTCCGAGGCCTGGGCAAACACACCCACTAATGGACATATCCAATTCGAGATGGAGCAACTTTCCTAGCAGTAACTGTATGGCAGTGGAGGGAGTAAAAATGATACTCATGCCCTCTTTTGACTCTAAACAGAAAGGACAGTAGCGAACTGAACCAGAAAATGGATCATAGTAGATCCGGGGTGCTTGGATGACAACATTTCTGTAGTGAGCGGTTGGAAAACTCTATATATCTGTGGATAAAATAACTTTTGTGGACATTATATGGAATGATGAAGAGGATTTACTGGGTTCTTCCGAAATAAAGTCATTGGCTTGGTCTCTATAGAGTTGAGTTCTCCAGGGGGGATTTTATGGAATAATTTTTTATTATTCTTCTTCCTCTCTATAGGATGGGACTTTTCCACTTATATTGACCTAGTTACTAACTACTAAACTAACTGGGTGCTCACTTTGTGACTGTATTTTGCTGTGTGAGACAAGAATCGGGAGACGCTTGTCCGTTTTTTGTTGTGACACCACAAAACTGTAAAACGACATCTTGTAAATGCTCAGTTTCTGTGGATTTACAATTTCTACACTGAAAAAAAGATTTAGGCCTCAACTGAATTAAGCATAATTCAATTTAATTTAGTTTTGGTTTTAATAAATACATTTGAATTGGTTTTAAAAAAAATTGATGTGTTTTGAACCAAGCTAAAATAATTAATTAAAGACGATTATAAAAAAAATGGTTTGTTTTGTGCGCATGTGTGTTCATGCTCCCATTAATGCTTCCTCAGCGCCAAATCCTAAAGGAAGTTTTTACTTTTCAGAATCCAGACAGGTGGAAGCAAAATGCCAGTCCCCATGTTCTATACATCCATTTTCACAGTAAGTCACATTTCATATTATACCAGACAATGTTTATTCAATTATACAGAAAATACTTAAAATGGCCTCATTCAGAATGTGTATTTTGGAATTTTTTTTTTATTCTGCAGTGACCAACCATCACATAACCCTACATTGAGAACACGCATGGTTTGACTTTACTTTTTAAGTCACATTATATATTTAAGCTGCTTTTTTTTAGCATAGTAGTTTTGTGAACTTCAAATATGATAAAGTAAATATATATTTGCAAAAATAAGCGTTTTCTATGGTGCGAGGACACAGAAAATTTATGTTAACTTACTAGCTCAGTTCTTTATGAATTTATCTTCTACTATGGTTAACATTAAACATGCATTTTAAATAGTTTTGAACGGACGGTACCCTCATTACTTTGTTATAGAACGGTTTGTTTTTTTCCTAGTGCAGTGCTACGTTATCTTAGAGGCTGTCAAATCTGTGCCCCGTATCGTTAACTGTTTGTGTAAAGGCCGTTCATTTTTTGAATTTTTGAGTAAGATACTGTTATTGTGTCTCTGGGGTTATGATACTCTAATAGGCTAAGTTATTTGCACAGCAAGTGTTTATCAGCCACTGATAAACTTCCGGTAATAGGTTGACGTAATGTAACTATTTTCAAATTCATGAAGTTCTTTTACATGATCGATATGTAATTTTATGAAAACATAATCCAGTAATAGAGTTAAGCATTCATTTGGTTTTTCAAGCATAAACAGAACAAAACAGAACAGCTACCCTGTTTGGAAAAAAAAATGCTTAAGGGGGCTAATAATATTGATTTATAATCGTTTTAAAAGTCTGCTTTTATTCTAGCTGAAATAAAACAAACAGGACTTTCTCCTGAAGAAAAAATATTATAGGTAATACTGTGAAACATTTTCTTAATCCATTAAATATGACTTTAGAAACATAAAAAAAATCTATATAATGCACAGGAGAGTTAATAATTTATACAATATATTTATATTTATATAATATTTTTTGCATTATGGGTTTGTTATTATATATAAATTATGAGTTTGAGATTATATATTATATATCAAAAATATCAAGTCCATACTGCAAAAAAACTAAGTAAATCCACAGACACTGAGAATTACATCTTAGTATATCTAACAGTCAACCTTGGCTTTCTCACCCAGCTCTTGAAGTGAAATCTGAACACTAATAAATTAATTATATGACTGAATATATTATGCACCCAGTTTTACACAAACAACTACACAGGTGACTGATTTTCTCTCTTTCTCACACGTGGACACAAGCTCGAGTCTTAATGAGATTTTTCGGATGAAATGACAAACGTTGCTGGTAAAAGCTCATCTTGAAGATACTGGGATACATTTGCACTTTTGTGTCTTTTCACAGTGATATGATTCATACGGACCGGTGCACTAAAGACTGTTTTAGATTTCAAAGGTAGCATATGAATTTTGTATGCAGCAATAGTCTGCACACAGCTTAGATTTGGAGGGCTAAACTGTGTTTTTAAGTTTGAGAACCCTTTTATGAATCTTGCATGTGAATCACAGTGCATTAAACATGAAGACATGATGTTATTTCAAGCACTCTGCGTGTTGGTTCAACATGAAGTGTACCCTGAAAAACTGTATTTAAATATCTATTTATGACTTGCGTTTCAATATCTATATATGACTTATGGATGGTTTTGAACTCATAAAAAAAAAAAAAAAAAAAAACGTGAAAAAAAAATGACTATACAAAATTTGATGATAAAAAGTAGGTTCTAAAGTACTGGTAGTGATCAAAGCAATCAGTAAATCTACATTTAAACAATTAATCAAATGTAAATTAATAACCAAATAACCACCAAAAACTGATAAATATATTTACATTCATAAACAAATTAATTATTTTTTTTTATTTTACATTTGTTTTAAAAGTCATTTGCTTAATATGAGCATCAAACTTAAGCTTAGAGTCTACAATGACATCTAAATATATACATTTACTCCTTTCCTTGATTCTCTTTTGGTCAGTTTTGGTTTTAAACACATCCAAAGCATTCTTTAAGGAAAAACACATCGAAATGTTTTGTTATAATTTAGAGTTAAACTGAAAAATTAGACCCTTCTTAACATACCCTGCTGCACAACTTTTAGTCCAAGCTCTTGTTATTTCAAGGCTGGACTACTCCAATGCTCTTCTAGCTGGTCTCCCATCCTGCACTATTAAGCCTCTACAGATGATCTCGAATGCTGCACTCATCTGGTCTTCAATAAGCCAAAGAGAGCCCATGTAACACCTCTCTTTATATCTCAGCATTGGTTAACCGTTAAATCTCGAATCAAGTTCAAATAACTGATGCTTGCTTACAGGACAGCCACTGGCACTGCACCCTCTTTTTTCTGCCTGCTGCTGAAGGTCTGCATCCTCTCTAGGAGCCTCCGGTTGGAGTGTGAGCATTGCCTTGTGGTGCCATCGCAGAAAGTCATTTTCCAAGACCTTTTCATTCAATGTTCCACGCTGGTGGAATGATCTTCCCATTCCCACTCGAATTGCGGATACACTGGTATCCTTCAAATGAAAACTAAAAACCCAACTCTTCCGAGAAAACCTGAACCCCAGTGATAAATACCAAAACCACCTCTTGAAGCACTTTCTCTCTCTCCCTCTCTCTCAAAAAACAAAACAAAACTTCTCTAGCACTAAATCCTCTGAGCACAAACAAGTTATTTTGAATAATTAGCACTTCGTATGTTTCGTATATTAGTACTTCTCGTATGTATCGCCTCGCTTTGTCACTTTGGACAAAAGCATCGGCTAACTGACTAAACGTAAATGTGCAGTAAAGTTGCTTAGTTAACATTTCCGCAGCTTTCTGTGAAATTTCTGCTGTTGCATAAATAGTTGGATCATCTGCATACATTTGACAGCCAACCTTACTTCATCTTTCAGGTAAATCATTTACAAACAAACCAAAAAGCAGTGGACCCAGTATTGAGCCTTGTGGTACACCTAGTTAGCATTTTTGAAGTGTTGACTTCACAATGTTAGTTTTAACACATTGCTGTCTACAATCCAGGTATGAATTGAACCAGTTTAGAGTTTGTTGTGAATTTGTTTCAATTTACTTCATGATTCACAGTATTGAAAGGCTTTCTAAAGTCTAAAAAAAATCACCTTTGCTGGAACCAAACTGCTTTTTATCCTATCTATCAATTACATGTAGACATTTTTGTTAAATATTTTGGCTGAAATCCAAATTGCTTAGGGTTTAGCAACTTTCTCAAAATACTTTATTAATTGTTCAGTGTTATAATAATAAATATTGAATTAATAATGCATTTTGAAAAACAACAACATACATATTTACTGTCTTTTTGTGTTAAGAAATGTGCAATATTTAACAACTATATAAGCAGAAATGTGTATTTAGAATATTAATTACGATTTCATGTTTCTTAATTCAAGTCTCAATTGCTTTGGCACATTTTTCAAAACAGACTTAACATTCTCTAAACTGTGAGTGTAAATCTCAAAACGTGCATGTCTGCAAAATGTAAATACTCCCCCAAAACATTTAATTTATTCTTCAAAACCTAGTTATTATGTCAGTAATTTGGCCAAGGCCACCAAAACAAAGTGTATTTGTCATCGTGTGAGCCACACTGCTCAAAATAATTAGTTGTTTTTTCACCATGAAAATCAACCATGGAAATTAAGGTTTAAAATAATACAGTACATTTATTACAAGCAAAGTGCATTCTTGCTTGTCCAATTGTATTGTATACAGCATTTCATATGTTACCACTAATACCCAAAATAACCTACAAAATATCACCCATGAAAAACATTATTCTTGGTGGACATCCTGTCACTCTTGTTGGCCTTGCCAAAGATTACACTTCTTTCAATTGCTTTTCCACAAGCATGTTACTGCAGTTCAGGATTGTGAATGTAGAGATTGTGCTGTGGGTAAGCTATACACAGAGATTATATATACAACCAAACTTTGATAAATAGATTGATAAATAGAGAACGCAAATTGTATTGCAACTAGAGGTCATTTACCAATTTAGCAGACAATACAAAATGTCAATATCAGATATTTATGGTGTAAACATACATATACAAACGTTTGATAATTGAATACATAGCTTTGAGTGTGATGGCTTACACAATGAAAATGATTGAGAAAGTGTGAAGAGTTTGACAGATTAAATGAGAATTGACTCATCAGTTTTGATCAACAAGCCATATGCATTTAGTTTTTGTCCAAACTACTGACAGTTGTGCATACTATTTGCACACATGCGCCAACACATTTGCAATTTGCTTAAATCAATCAGAAATGCCACTCTGAAGTGAACAATAAACTAATTGTTTAGAGATCCGAACTTCACTCGAGAATTGAGCCAAAGCAATTGAGGAAACAGTAAAATAGCCATGCATCTGGTTGAGCTACACCCAGAAGCGTTAACATATTAAGAGTCTCAAACCCTTTGTAAGTGGCCAAACTTTTATCAAAGCGCTGCAAGGTCTGGCATATTCCAGTGATGTGTATCTGACTCATAATTCACCACTTTCATCAATAACATAACTCTGCATTTTAAACAGCAGAAGCTTGTGTCTTACTGCACACTTACTTCCGGCTGAATTAAGCTGATTTTCTGTTTGGAAGTAGTGTGAGCATTCCAGAGGTGTCACGCTTAAGTGCTACTGGGGGGAAACACGGATGGAATTTTTGGCCCCACTCTGGACTTGATGGGAGACATCCTTGACTGAAGGAAAGTGCACAGATTTAGCCCCCGGCCTGCTTCATGAATTTTAACAGATGTATAGCAATGAATAAAACATCTCAGTGAGACAGAGTGCACAGAGAGGGAGGAAATAGACACATGGAGGCTATGTTTTAATACTACACTGCAATGTATTCTACTTTTTAAAACAGAAATGATTATTGTAAACAGGACAAAACAGGATAATCTATGAGATAAAATGTGAAATTGAAATAACTGCACAATGACGAGTAAACTAACTGAAACTAACAAGTAAATTTATGCTTAAAGGTGCAGTAGGTGATTGTCTTCAGAAACACTTTTTGTTGTGCTGGTTGAAAGTCTCTTCACATTCCAATAGTACTGATTAAAGTAAATGATCTGAATGTGTTTATAGGTGTTTTTATATTCTGTGTAAGGCATACGACTAAGAAATGTTCATCCAATTAAATTTTGCCAGTATTGTAGTATTGTAAAGTACTATACAGCTTTCTAACTGGCGAATGACATGAATTAGTGGGTTGTCTGCTGCCATCTTAACGGTGCTTGTTTGTGTTTCAGGAGACATGGCTTTGGACGACAGGGGAGGGACTGTGTTTCAAAGATATTATGCTAAAATTGACTAAATTTATTCGAGTGGAATGAGAGGAGCACATGAACTTAAAATAATTAAATAAATAAATAAATACATAAATAAATGTATGAATAAATTTAAATAAATATATATGAAGGTTATTATTATACATATTATATTAAGCCTCACAGTTACCAAAAAATATGTAAAAGTGAAAAACTCAGACTATAATAATAATAATAATAATAATAATAATAATAATAATAATAATAATAATAATAATAATAATAATAATAATAATAATAATAATGGGCGTCACAAACAATCGCCTCACAGCAAGAAGTTTGCTGGTTTGAGCCTCAGCTGGTTCAGTTGGCATTTCTGTGTGGAGTCGCGTGTTACATTTCTGTGTTCGCGTGGGTTTCGTCCGGGTGCTCCGGTTTCCAAAGACATGCGGTATAGGTGAATTGGGGAAGCTAAATTGTCCGTAGTGTTGGTGTGTAAATGAGTGTGTTTGGATGTTTTCCAGTGATGGGTTGCAGCTGGAAGGGCATCCGCTGCGTAAAACATATGCTGGATAAGCATATGCAGCCCCAGATTAATAAAGGGACTAAGCTGAAAAGAAAATGAATGAATGAATAATAATAATAATCAATATTGGGATTTTGGAACGGTCATGTTATGGCGAAAACACCAAAGACAACATATCAGTTATCTGTGTGTTGATTTTAGTAATGTAAAAAAAGTTGGCCAAACTATAACTGCATCCAAAATCCCATACTTCCCTATAAAATAGTATGTGAAAAACAGTATGCGAGATAAGTAGTATATCTGAATTCATAGTATTTGAAAAAGTAGACAAGTACATAGTATTTAAATGACCTACTACTTACAGCTAAATTCTGAAGTACACATCAAATGTACATTGTACTATCCCATGAGGCCAAACGAGAGAATTTGTGAATGGGAGTGAAGTGACAACTTACGCAGGTAAGTGATGTGATATTGATAAAGGCCAAATGTAGTACGTTCAAATTGTTTTTATACTACTCACATTCATACTATATAAAATGACTGTGAAGTAAATTCAAATTTCAAGAGTTCACACTTGATTGTTTATAAGTCTTGTTTGGCATGCTGTCCCAGGAGAGACCCCTGAGTTCATAAGATCCTCGAGCCCAGGGCTCCCTCCCGTTTGCAAGGCGAGAGGGGAGTTTGAGCTCAGGTAGATCTCGAGTACTCCCCTGCTGTAGTAGCTAATGAACAGATAGTGATTGCTTATAAGAGATAACTTCTTACTTGGCGCATGTCTATGGTTGCGATTTGGATTAGTCAATTAACTTAAGTTGCATGTTTTTGGATGGTGGGAGGAAACCAGGGAACCCGGAGGAAACCCAAAGTGAGTACGGGGAGAACGTGTAAACTCCGCACAGAAATGTCGGCTGGCTTGGTAAGGACTAAAACCGGTGACCTTGCTGTGAGGCAATAGGACTAAACACTCGGTCACCATGCCACCCATCTAGAAAAGGAGGAGGAGTAGGGGTGGAAGGGGGGATTCTTCAATACAAAGACGGCTGTGATATGGAACTTAGGGTATTTATAGTGGCTTATTGTAGGAATCATCGGATTGGTGAATCATAAATTGAATAATGCGGGACCAGCCGCAAGCAATCATAAGCATGTGATCCTCTCGAAATTAGCTTATAAATAAACTTCACTTAAATGTAGTATCTACTCATGTAGTATGTGATTTTGGCCTCAGCTTAGCATTAGCAAGTTAGCATTAACCATTAAATGACCCAAAATGCTTCAAGGTTGGGACATTTTGGATGTATGATATTACACGTTGTCAAATACAGTAGTAAGTCATCAGGGTATATTATACGCACAGAGTTTACAACAAAAATAGTAGCAGTGCTAGTATGCTAATCCAGTGCTAGCATGCTAATCTAAACCACAGCTTGTGGAGAGCCAGAAACACTCCAGTCAGCTTTCTTTCTCTCTTTCTCAGTGCAGGATCTGATTTATGTTAACAGTGAGGAGCACACAGGATCGCTGCCACACAAGCTTACAAAAGACATACTGTTTCCGCTCTTGTTGAAAACACTCCCCACTCTCAATTCATTTGTGTGTGTGTGTGTGTGTGAAAGACACAGACAGGGACCAAAACTATGTTGTGGAGGAAGTAGTAATGGTTCTCTTTATTTGAATGTCATTTAACAACCTAATGAAAGGAACAAGTAAAAGAGCGCTTACTGTAAATCTTTTAATATTACATGCATATAGCATTTTAGCATTCATTCATTCATTTTCTTTTCAGCTTAGTTCCTTTTATTAATCAGGGGTCGCCACAGTGGAATGAACTGCCCATTTCAGCATTAGCATTTAACAAATAGCATTTCATTTATTATGGTGCATTAATGCCTGCACACTTTTTTTCAGAAGTGCTGGTAGTGGAAGTCTGGAAGTATTTACTTTACATTAGAGTAAATTATTAGAGTAGTGTTATTAATAGGGCCAGACAGAATCTGCTGACATTTTTTGCTATTCCCAATTTTGTAAAAAATCTGCTGGATGATTTTATGAGTATCGTAACAAAAAACTTAATATGAAATAAAAAATTATACATTTTTAACTTTTATTTAATGCTTACAATGAAAACCATATTGGATTTACTTATTTGGTAAACAAAGCAAGTCTCAGATATATCTACTGACAGACAGAAAATATGACTTTACAAACTGTATTGTAAACAAATCATAACATTTTAATATTACTAATATTATATTATAATAAAATTAGTGACATGAATTTAAAAACTGAATAAATGTAAATGTACACACATTTACACAAGTAAATACATAGACTCAATGATGGGCTAAAAATCTGCAGAAATCTGCGGATTTCTGCACGCACAGATTCCGTGTTGGCCTAGTTAAAGCTATTAACTAAAGCAACCAGCTATGAGATGAACTGCAACATTATAAACTTGATGAATTAAAGCGGCATGTGAAAATCGCATTGTGAATGAAAAGCAAGAGAAGTATAAAACTATTTACATTTGTTGGTAGTGTTCAATATTATTGCAAGATATGCATCTCTATACCAATTTTATGTATATTGAGAGTGAGGCGGAGCTTCTTTTATTTTTGCTTGTTAAAACTTGCTGATTTCTGCACAGCATCATGGATAGTGTAGTCTTTCTCCCCTAATTCTGCTATTAAATGTGAAGGTTTCACAATTAATATACGCAAACAGATGGGTTGAACAAAAGCGTATTCAACTGATTGACAGTCTTTCACAACAGGTTGTTTTCCCTACTGAGAAAATAAGAGCTTTTACTTCTGAAACCCAACTGTTTATTTAGTCCATAAATCGCTGCAACAATGTCCTGCAATTTGTTTTCTTAATATCAAACTTGAGCAAAATGTAAGCAGTTTGCATCACTGGTTATTACTCATCAAAATAGTGACGTGAATATAACCGACAAATCTGCCTGGCAACTTTTGATTTGACTGGCCATTTCAAACATTTTTGACATTAGCATCTGCTGAAGCAGGCCAGATAGACTTGAATTATCATCAACAAATAGAGCAGTTTTCCATGAATATAGACCAATTCAATGTGCTCATGTCATTGGCCTACACTTTAGTTTGAACAAACAGCAAATGTCACTTTTTGAGTGGATAAACATTTCCTGCTTGTTATCAAACTATTTCATAACTGTTACAAGAGACAATTTAATCATAGCTTAATGTTAAAAAAGCTATTATAGCATTATTTATCAATATGTAGCTCTTTTTTGGATTCTCGAATGCTAAAAATGTAAAACAGGAAATACCTTGGGACCACTGTTTTTGTTAACATCCCTCAAAATTGTGTGTTCAGCAAAATATTGATTAATGCCTCCCAGTGAATGTGTTTACCTGCACATTCTTAAACTATTTGTTTAAATAATTATGCAAACAATGTAATGTAAAATACAATGTACACTGTGGCTCTTTCTTAACCCAATAAACCCTAACATATGTGTTCTAATCTCATGCAGCCAAACTGGTACAGTCATAAATACATCAAACACGAAAAGAGAGCAAAAGTTTGCACAAATTCCCCAGCAACATTGTGAAATACTCCAGGGATTTTATTGCTTTCATATCACAACTCGCATAACAAATAGAATTCCCTCAGTAAAATAAATGGATGCTTATGTTTTGATATCCCCACCAAGAAAAACAGCTTTTAAAATATCTTGTAAACACCGCTTTCTTACTTTGACAGTTAATTGGTTTGTATGCTACTGCTAACACTGAATATTTCAGTAAACGTGTGTCTAAATGTTGCTGCGTCCATACTAAACAGTAGAAGAAAAACAGTATGTGAGCCAACTGTATGTAATTCTTGGTATTACCTGGATGACCTACTGCTTCCAGTGAGGATCTGAAGTATGCATTGAAAGAACAAATTTACCATCCCATGAAGCCGTAGGAGAGGATTTGTGAATGGCACTAAATGGACATAACAGAATGTTACATGGCAATGACAACAAGTTAGTTTCAAACCAAAATGTAGTACCTACTTTGTTCAAATTTGTTTCCGGAGGGTCAACATTCCCATAGATTTCAGCCCCAACACACTTGCAAAGAAATTTCGGTAACACTTTAAAAATAACAGTACATGAATAATGATGTGTTAATATGTAAAGTAAGCATTGCTTTATTATGAACTAATGATGAGTTAATGAATGCGCTAATCATAAAATAACTTTAACTACGACATGAGTGTGAATAACGGCTATGTTATTTACTTGTTAGTACATGGTTGTTTGTTAATTAATGTTTTAATTACCACATTCAAGAGTTCACACTTAGCTGATGATTGATTATAAACCTTGTTTGGCATGCTGTCCCGGGAGAAAGCCCTAAGCTCATAAGATCCTCGAGCCCGGGCTCTCTCCCGTCTGCAAGGCGAGAGGGGAGTTTGAGCTCAGGTAGATCTCAAGAACTAATGAACAGATAGTGATTGCTTATAAGAGATAACTTCTTACAAGCAGCAAGTCTATGCTGCCAATTTGAATTAGTCAATTAACTTAAGTTGCATGTTTTTGGATGGTTAGAGGAAACCGGGAAACCCGGGGGAAACCCACGTGAGCACCGGGAGAATGTGTAAACTTTACACAGAAACGTTGGCTGGCTTGGTAAGGACTAGAACCAGTGACGTTCTTGCTGTGAGGCAACAGTGCTAACCACTGGGCCACCATGCCACCCATCTAGAAAAGGAAGAGGAGTAGGGGTAGAAGGGGAGATTCTTCAAAACGATGATGGCTGTGATATGGAACTTAAGGTATTTATAGTGGCTTAGGAATCGTCTGATTGGTGAATCATTAATTGAATAATACGGGACCAGCCGTAAGCAGTCATAAGCACGCAATCCTCTCGAAATTAGTTTATAAATAAACTTCACTTAGTTAAAGCTTAATTTAACCATCATCGATGTATAATTATATCATCACTTTACTTGGAGGGGCACATTTTTTGGGGATTGTGGATTTGAGAGTTTGTTTAATCTACTTAAATGTTTGTTACGTTAATCGATTTATGTTAGGAAAACATGAATAAATTGTGTGGAACCCTGAATTTTCTACAATGTAGGACAGTACTATTCAATTGGTGGCCTGCGGGCCAAGTTCGAGGCGATTTGTTCCAGTCCTCCAAATAGTGTGACCAAGACATCAAAAATAAATTTAGTTCAGTCGAAAAACGGCCACTATATAGTTAAGAAGTGACGTGCGTCTGTTCAATACAGCACAAGCTGCAGGTGAAGGCTGCGCAGAGCGTGAGTCACCTGCCATTAAGCGAGTGACTGGTGCGAGCAGCCGAAAACATTTGGATACTAAATCGTAAAAGCTTCTCAACGCCGAGTTTCTGTTGCACAGAAGAACAAAACTGCTGCAACTAAACAAAGTTATGCCACCTGTGTGTGAGTTTAAAGTTCCGAGCTTATACACCAAGGCTAATACGCACACACACTGGATTAACTATAGCAACGGGCCGTTCACATATCTCATCTTTTCCGCACGCAAGTTCGTTATTTTCAATTTAAGAATATATGACAATATGCGCGTGCAAGCGGAGCGATGCGCTCATGCCTTCCAGACGCACAGAGTAGAAAACATCTTATGCCGTAGCTATGAGAGTTGTGCGTGGCTTTCAATGCAATGTAAACAAAAGATATGTTAGACAAATTATTACAAATATATTCATTTAAATACTTACCTAATATAAAGCTTAAATTTACATTTAGACATGATAACCGTGAAACCATGATTATTCTTCAGACTATAATCGTACAACCAAAATCTATAACTGTTGCATCCATAATTGTTATGCAGTTCCAAACATAACATATGGATGTGTCTGAGTGTAGAAGAAGCCTACTTCAGCAATGCACTGCTTTTGTTGTGCTTTAAAATACAACATTTGAATATGTTTGTAAAAAAAAAGCCACATTGTGCAATGCAGTGATATTATTTAATTTCAAAGTACAATATACTAACATTTTAATGTAGAAAAATATAACGTGGGTGTCTTACGGAGCAAAAATACAACATATGGGCTCTTGCATGCTGTTGTGTCATCACTCATATTGCAAGTCATATCACTTCGGCCCCTCGTTTGGGATGCTTTTCATGAACTGGCCCCCATGACAAACTAATTGAATAGCCCTGATGTAGGACATGTTGTTGATTCTGAAATAAAATTCAAACCAGCCAATCAGATTTAAGCCATACATTTAAAATTTGAGTTAGGTTTAGGCTTACAGTTTGTTTTATGTGCTTTGACATCATTTTAATTCAACTATTACTCCCCTCTGATTTTGGGAATAATGTACAGTTATAGGTGGGATTAGGTACGGATTACATTTTCAAACAGGAATGATGTTCCAGGATCACTAGATGTTAATCCAGGATCACAACCCACCATTGTCTATTGTGGTTACGACTCTGAAGACAGCAAGGTTTTATAACTGCTATACATCCATCCTCATCCATATGCTGGTGAGTGCTCGCATACCACAGTAAATCACTGTCCAAATGTATCACTTTTCAGCCAATGACTCCAATTGAGATCGGTCGACTTTGTGTCACTGGCCGTTTAGCGTGGGTGCAGATGTACACAGCATTTCACACAGATGGATCTTATAGGCAGTCTCCATCCCTCTTTCCTTTCGCAGAGTACAGTAAAACGAGCCAGCGGGGAAATAAAACCATTAGCCTTTCACCTCTCCGCAAAAATAGCGAGGTCGCAAACAGACAGCTGCAGCTTGTATGAAGTCCGACTTCAATATCCCCCAGTGTGTTTCGAGGTCCCCCCTCCTTTTGCGTCTCTCAGATACAGTCTCTTCCTACAACCGACTTCAAACGTCTCAATTACCCTCAGCGTGATGGGAAATATGCTAATGCGGAGCACTATCGCTTGCCTGTTGGGAGCTCAACACAACCCTTGCAGTCGGCTTGTTCTGAGGGAGCGCGGAAAATAGGTGCAATCCTTTGCCTTCCAGCCCTTGTCGTCCCTTGATTCCTGTATATAAAAGAAGAGCTGAGCGGTCATAGCATTTAGATAGCTAATGTGTAACATAATCATGCTAAGTGCCTATAGACCGCTTCGGTTGCCCATATTATAGAGGGTCCTTTAAATGTGCCACCTGAGAAATGTGTGAAATTGGCAAAATGGGACATCTGAGGGAAATGAGTTCAGTTGGGAATAGTAGAGAGGTTCAGACTTCACAATATGCACCAATTTTGGCACAATCCATTCGCAGTAGGCTGTCGTGGTGATTTGTAAATGATTTTAGGCACTGGGATACAAGAATTTATACTTTTATGTTGCATAACATGTCCAGCTTTATGACATTTTCACAAAAAAACAAGCATGTTTTGGTAGAAAAAGGTAGAAAAAGTACAAATAGTTTTGTTTAACAAGTTTACAACTTATATATCATGGGTTGCCACAGCGGAATGAACCACCATACATGTTTTACGCAGCAGATGCCCTTCCAGCTGCAACCCAGTACTGGGAAACACCCATACACTCTCTCATTCACACACGCACTCATACACTACGGCCAATTTAGTTCATTTAATTCACATATAGCGCATGTCTTTGGATTGTGGGAGAATCCAGAGCACCAGGAAGAAACCCACGCCAACACGGGGAGATGTTGCAAACTCCACACAGAAATGCCAACTGGCCCAGCCAGGGCTTGAAATAATATGTAAAAATGAAATTAATATGTAAATATGGAAAGTGATGATTGGTTGGTAAGCAGCATGGATTCTGACATGTTTCTTGTCCACAACATTCTTTTATGACATCAATATTTTATAAAGAAAAGCATGTATCTGCCAAGTTAGTCAACTTTTAACAGAATGCTAACACATCAGTGCTAACATATACAAGCTAAATGTATTTCATGGGGTCTTTAAAAGGATGTAATCTGCCCTGTAGGAGCTTGCTGAAGTTTCAACCCAGGCTCATTCTGAAAATACACTGCTATATACATTTATGAAGAGCACCAAATACGTCTCAGGAGCTACGTTTCTTTGCAGTTTTTGTTTTCGCGAATCCACCAGAAGCCACTGTGTATGCTTTTTGAGATTTCAAATTTCTCTCGCGAGGGCCATTTGTGCCTGCTGTTCTTACATAAATCCATCAGAGGCCGCTGTCGACTGATTGACTGACTGACTGACTGACTGACCAATCGACTGACCCACCCTCTTCCTCCCCTAAACCCAATCAATAGTGTTTTCAAAAGCACAGACTGACCCGCAAACCCACTTTCCACGTCGCGATTAACTCCTCTCTACGTCTCAAGTCCACTGATGTACATGGTGAGCTACTGGACAAAATTGGTAACAGCAGGAAAGCTGTCCACACAGAGGTAAGCGGTCAGCTGGTAAGCGCGAAAAGAAACTGCGTTATACCACCTCTGAGCTTTCATTTTAAAGACGAAATGCAGCTGGCTACATAATTTGTGCTCTCCAGAAATGTATATAGGGCTACATTTTTAGAATGAGCCTATGCTGTGAAAATTATTTCATAAGTAAAATTGAGTCATAGATTAAGGCCATAATTGCAAATTAAAGAGGGGTAGATGAAGTGGGTCAAAAAAGCATTTTCAAATTGTCCTAATACAAGAAAGGATGCTGTTCAATAGTTTTAGACAAATTTCATAAACTTTTTCAAATGTTGACTAGAAATCTAACTTAATACGTCGCATAATAAGTCGAGATTTCACAATCTGCTTGTTAAGTCATGACGTATCGGTGACGTATGAAATACTGTTTCTAGCTCCAAGCTGCTACGTATTTGCTTATGACCACTTTTTAATCCTATTAAACACATTAAAGTGAATTTTATATTAAATCATGGTGTACACAACAGCCACTAGACTTGCTGCATCACAGACACCAATATTTGAACATTTTATAAAAAAAAAAAAGATCACATTCTGGCCATCAGGTATTAGGCATGAATATATCTATATTGCGATCGTGATTTTCTTATGTATTACTGTACATCGCTTAGTAAACATTTATTATTACCATTTGTTGAGTTATCCCATACAGTTTGATAGAGTGCTTGGACCTGAAAGCCACACTTAACAAGCGGATAAAGCCACTCAATTACAATAGCAGCAAGTTTGCAGTGATATTGGGTTAAATATTCACTTTTTTTTTTTTTCGCAAGATCAATACAATGATCACAACACCATTGTCTTTTTTTTATCTGTATTTTAATAGGACAATGAATTAATTCTATTTATTCATAGACACTGCACCGGACTAAACAACTGGTCTGTAGTTTTTTTTTTTCATTGTTTTTCAATAATTCATATATTTTAATGTCCATAACACAAGCTGTAACAAATTCCAAAGGACCATCGTCACGTGGTAGTCATTTAAATGTACATTATATCACAAACAGGAAGTCTGTTTTAAAAGTCCCCTGTGGATCCTGAAAAAAAATGAAAGAAAAAAACAAAAAACACTCTGTGAGTCTGTGAGCGCATGCACTCTGTCAATCCTGTCTTCCGAACAGGAATAAAAGGAAATAAAATCTCCAAACCTAAACAGATGGTCCAGCCTTTGTAGTCGTCGGTCCAGAAAGTAAACTGCGAAACATCAAATCTTCAGTCCGTGGAAATTAGGAGAAATGAAGAAAATGTAATCAATTTCACTACACCGAAGAACAAATTTACAGCACATGTGCACTAGCAACACTCTCTCTCTTCTTAGTTTTCTCTTTTCTTTCTTATTTTTTTTCTTTCGTATTTTACAACTGAAATACATTTATAATATATCATCAACACCATTTGAGTTTTAAAAATATGCATTTGTGAGATTCTATTCCCCCGTTTCCCCTTTAATACAAAGCATATCTTTACAAAAAGAATGTTGTTGCATAAGTCACATGGTAAAGCAAGAATGGGTGCAGGCATTGAGCAGGAGGGCAGTGCTGTGTGTGTGTGTGCGTGGTGTTTGTGTGTGTTGGGCAAGGGGCATTAAGAGCTCCTCGCCACAACAAATTGCACCGACATCGGTATAAAAATATCAACATTATAGACTAATTTCTTGCTAATTTCAGACATGGCAGACATAATTCATCTAAGAAGAGATCATTCATCTTGTAGGCGCAGAGGTTGTTTAATCAATAATCAATACCTAATTAATACTAGATTCTAAATGAATCTCACAGACATATTTCTGCCCAAAATCAAATAGGGGAAAAAAATTATATTTCGCTTACATACAATTAAGCCTGGACAGAATTGTGCATTATTTTCATGATGATTAACTACTTTGATTTTAAAAAGGAAAACTCACAGGTACATTATAATACTGATAAATTGTGGAAAATTGTGTGCTTAATTGTCATTGCAATGTTGTTATTTTAACTATTTAATGCAAAATAATACCCAATCAATTGTCTTATGATTTTTATAGTGAAATAAACTTAAACATGATATACACTACCTGACAAAAGTCTTGTCGCTTATTCAAGTTTTAGGATCAACAAATAATAACTTGACTTCTAGCTGATCATTTGGTATCAGAAGTGGCTTATATGAAAGGCATGAAAGATCTGACTTTGCTTTGACAAAAGTCTTGTCATTTAACAGAAATAATGTACAGTATAAAATATAAAGTCATGATGCAATGGAAAAAGAATTGTTACTGTGTATGACTCCCATGAGTTTAGATGACTGCATCCATACATCTCTGCAATGACTTAAATAATTTATTAATAAAGTCATCTGGAATGGCAAAGAAAGCGTTCTTGCTGGTCTCCCAGAGTTCATCTTTGGATTAATCTTCAATGCCTCCTCCATATTATCCCAAACATGCTCAATAATGTTCATGTCTGGTGACTGGGTTGGCCAATCCTGGAGCACCTTGACCTTCTTTGCTTTCAGAAACTTTAATGTGGAGGCTGAAGTATAAGAAGGAGCGCTATCCTGCTGAGGAGTTTGCCCTCTTCTGTGGTTTTTAATGTAATGGGCAGCACAAATGTCTTGATACCTCAAGCTGTTGATGTTGCCATCCACTCTGCAGATCTCCTGCACGCCCCCATACTGAATGCAACCCAAACCATGATTTTTCCTTCACCAAGCAAGGCTAATTTCTTCTGCAGTATTTGTGATGATTGGGATGCAGCTCAACAGATGATTCATCTGAAAAAGCACTTTCATCTTTTCCAAATGATCAATTAGAAGTCAAGTTATTATTTGTTGCTTTTACAACTGGGATCGACGACAAGACTTTTCTCAGGTAGTGTATTGACAAGTGAAAATAAAGCTGATTTGGTAGATTTTTTTTACTTATTACCATAATGCGAAAAATTAATTTTCATTACTTCAAATGAAATCATTTTAACAATCTTTACAAAGGACAGCTTTTGTAGTACTTCATGTATTGCAGTAACAAAAATCAGGTAAAGTATAGTACTGAAAATCTGTGGAAAGTGTGCTTAATTGTCACTAACATGTTATAAGAATATTTTACAAACAATTTAATGCACAGTATTAATTACTGTAATGCAAAAATACAGATTCCATTACTGCAATAATATATATATATATATATATTATTTTTATATATATATATATATATATATATATATATATA
>CAIGQZ010000320.1:3354308-3370538 GCA_903798205.1 Danio tinwini | reverse complement strand
GTTGTATTAAATACTATCCCAGCGTCATTTTTCTGTGTCTGTGTGTACATGGTGCTGTCAGGGTCTAATGTCTTTGCCACAGCCGGACCTGCATGTACATTGGGAGAACATCTATATTTGAGTTCTGTGAGATCAGATTGTTTAGGGTACCTTTTGGGCACGTCTCTTCTCTGCACGCTGACTTTGATGGTAGATCCGGCTAAAGTTGGACACGATGACAGGAACGGGAAGAGCGATCACCAACACGCCACTCAAAGAGCAAATAGAGCCAAAGATCTTCCCCATGATGGTCTTAGGAACCATGTCTCCATATCTGTAACAGCAGAAGAGATTGTTGATCTAAGATAAAGAGATAAAAGGTACACAAATATACAAAGATCCTCAAAAATGTCTAGCGGTGTAACCATAAAGGAAAACATTCCTACCAACTTGACTGTTTGTTTGTTAATTCATTTGTTTGTTCATTCATTCATATATTAAATTTATTTAATAATTTTTAGATTTTTTCACTTAAATTTATATAATTTTGACTTTAATTCTAATAAATTTCACACACTCAAACTATATTTTTGCTGTTTGGTCAATTTACCTGTTCAAGAGTTCACACTTAGCTGATGATTGATTATAAAGCATGTTTGGCATGCTGTCCTGGGAGAGAGCCCTGAGCTCATGAGATCCTCGAGCCTGGGTCTCCCTCCCGTTTGCAGGGCGAGAGGGGAGTTTGAGCTCAGGCAGGTCTCGAGAACTCCCGGGCTTGTTGATAATGAATGCAAATTATTAATAACAATGGAGAGAAATAGTGCTGAATAATTGCTCATCTATGGTGTTAATTTGGTTTGGTTAATTGACTTATATTACATGTTTTTGGCCTGTGGGAGGAAAAGGGAGAGCCCGGGGAAAACCCATGCAAAAACAGGGAGAACATGTAAACTCCACACAGAAATTTCAACTTGGCCAGGTAAAGACTTGAACCAGGGACATTCTTGCTGTGAGGCAATGGTGCTAAACACTAAGCCTCTGTGCCGCCCTGTCAAGGAAAGGGGAGGAGTAGGGGTGGAAGGGGGGATTCTTCAAAACGAAGATGGCTAAGGTAAGATACTCTAGTTATTTATAGTGATTTAAGAATCAGCTGATTGGTGGATCATGCATTAGCTAATGCGGGTCCAGCCGCAGTCAATCATAAGCATAATGAGCCGAAACAACACAATTCTTAAGGTTTTGTTTGGACAGCTTAATTGTTTTATTTTCAATCCACTTAAATTTGTTAAGTTAACTTAATTGATTTGTGTTGGGATAACATGAACGAAATATGTGGAACCCTGCCTTTTTTTTACAGTGTAAGTAATTATAAAAGATTATTAAAAGCGGTTAAAAAATGTCAAGTGGTGTAACAATCGAGCAAAAGGTTTGAATATTTTTTCCACATTTACTAGACTTGCACACATTTATTCATTTACTGTACTTAGTAGGTTTTGGAAGCAAGAAAACTGAAAAAGTAATTAACCAAAAAATTTTATGATATATTCTTATTGAAATCTATCTACACTGTAAAACCAAATAAGTTAAGGTAACTCAAACCATTTGAGGAAAACAACTGCAACAAACCATTTAAGTTTCAAAAACTAATCCTAATGAGTACTGTGAACTTAATCCATTTGAGTAAATAAAGCAATTTGAGCACAGTAATACCCAATAAGTTAAGTCAACTCAAACCACTTAAGGGAAACCGACTGCTACAAACCATTTGAGTAAAAAAAAAACTAATCTATATGAGTACTGTGAACTTACTCGATTTAAGTTGAAGTAATCAGGTATTTAATTAACTCATTGCCTTCAACACTAAGTTCAAAACTCTTTTCAAATGAGTAGAACTAACTTTCAGTCAATTTTGAGTTAACTACACTCATTTCATTTGACTGTTTGGTTTTACAGTGTATTAAATAGATGTTTTATTTAAATGAATCTATTGAATCTATTCAGTTGCAACTAATAAAAAATCGAGTTTGTGTTTTGTTTTTAAAGGTCATGCTGAAAGCCTTTTTCGGTACTTTTCTGATTTTAATCTATGCAATATCTTCCTGTTTAAAGTTTATATCACATAATCAAATAGAATCCTGCATGTATACAAAAAAGAAACCAATTCACGTTACTGCTTCCACCCTTCAAGAATTTCATAATTTGAATGAGCCTTTTATGTATTACAATTTTAGCCAGGCCTAGACATTCTTTAACTTGAAATACCACAAAAATATACACATGAATTTTAATAATCATTCATCATTGCATACTTATATAATACATTTTTGAATAGCTCCAGGCAAAAAACTAAAAAATATGTCAATGACCCCAAAAATTACAGAAATATTTTTTATTTAAATTTTTGCTTCTGTCAATTGCACATTTCTCCATCACTTTCACCATCTCAGGTGCTTTCTTTGGTAAACAAGTACATATGACAGCACTAGGGGGCACTAAAGAACCATACAGCATGGGGCAAACACTCACTCTACAATTCTCTACAAAACCCCCCTCTTTTTTACCATATATTTGACCGCAGGCAATTTTCCTCATAAAGCCCTAACATCCTCAAACTTTTAACTCCGTGTTTAAAAATATGACTGTTCGCATGTGGTGGGAAGAGCTGCATGTGTGTGGGCTACAGGATCAAGTTTTCTGACCTACTTTCCCAAATCTCTTTTTAAAATGATATTACTTTACAATAATAACCATCACAGTGATCCAAAAAAGCTCATATTCCACAATGTCGTCCTAAAATGGCATTCATGTGAACATGCTGTCTTGGGAACACACAGTGCTGGCATGATTTCATTCACACACACATCTCTTCTGTTGTACCACCTCCTCTTGGTCTTTTTAAAGCAGGCCAATGCATGACAAACCAAACTGTAGTTGGCATCCAAGCAACTATCTGTCATTGTGATGAATATCACACCATTCTGCTTCATCTAAGCTGTCAATCCAACTGCATTTTTTACAAGTTACACCAGTACAAATCATCTTTAGACATGAATCTATCATGCACTCAAAAAAGTATGTTTTTCATTTGCTCAAATTACTTATTTTAAATAAGCTAAAACAACACCATTCTTGAGCTTTTTTTAGGGACAACTTAATTGTATAATGTTCAATCTACTTAAATTTGTAAAAACTAATCAGTTAACTTAATTCCTTCAGGTTGTCCTGACATAATTTGATTGCATTTTTTACAGTGTGGTAAATCTAGTATCTATAGGAACATTTACATATCAAGTGTTCTATGCAAAAACTTATTGGTCATTATTATTATTATTATTATTATTATTATTATTATTATTATTATTATTTTAATCTGTTAGATCACCATCTTCATGCCAGATAAATATGATCCAGCCCCGGATGTCAGATCTTGTCAGAAAATGTCAGTTTCTCCAGGTATATGGACAACAAGTCAGCAGTTTCCAATACCCAAACCTGTTTACCTTCACCTGAATTAAATATAGGAGTTGATTGAGAAAACCTGAGAGGCGCAGAAGCAGGAGACAAAGTAATGATGATAAAGAAAGAGCAGAGCTTAAATAATCTTAGTTGCGTATAATTGTATGCTAAGACTTCGTCTAACCAGGATAAATCCAACAAGAGTTATTATACCACAAGCACAAGCATGGAAAATTACTGCATTGTCCAGTGACAATACAGACCTTGAAGTGGTCATAAAATTATAACAATATAGAAAAATGAAATAATAATGAAGCAATAATTATAGGAAAACAGTAATAATAAAATATAAAAACATATTAAAATGACAAATAATAATCAATAGTAATAATAATCAAATCATTAACTATTAATTAATAAAATTATATAATGATAATTATGTAAATGACTAATGATTATAAGATTAAAATAATTTAATGAAGAATAAAACAATAAAAACAAATGAAAATAAAATACAACACAAATGAATGGTTGCTTTCTTAAAACAACACACACCTTAGTTTGCTACAAGGATTCTCAAATCCCTAGTTAGAATCTTCAGGGTCCTATGATTCGGTAATTTTACTTAAATGGTAAATAAAAAGTAATTAGGCACTAAAATGTGTTTTTTTTTTTCAAATTTGGATCCTGATGAAAATGCTTATTTAAAAGAACAAATGTCAGATGGATGTAGAGGCTTTTGTATTAAAACTCTTAATACAGTATATTCCTTTAGAAAATGTTTCACTTACAAATGAGGATCATCAAAAGCAAGCATAACACATAAGAAACGTGTTTTTAATAAATGATTTTACTGTGAACGAAAGGGATTGCACACATTTTTTTTTCACTCTCTAGTGGTTCTATACTTTTATTTGGACTTTTATACTAGTGGTTTTCTTCCTCTGTTGAAGCTAAAAGAAGATACTTTAAGGAATGCTTAAAACCAGTGACTCTGACATCCACAGTAAGAAAAAAATACACTGGAAGTCAATGGTGGTTTTCCAACAATCATTCAAATATAATTTGTGTTTAATAGAAACTCAGGTTTAGAACAAATGGAGGGTGAGTACATGACTGAAGTTAATGTTTTGGGTGTAGTTTTAACTTCTTTGGTGGTTAATATGTTAAAAACAATTTCATATGAGCTAAGACCTTCATCTTCCTGTTGAAGGAACAGGTTAGACTGTTTGCCCTCAAAAAGCATTGTGACTACATCAGCTACACCATACCTGCATGGAAAACAGGTCAGATTTAGCCTGTAAGCACACATACATATTTACATCCTCATCTGAAATGCACTGTGTTCCATTTTAAGTAGTTAAATGTTCATATTTATGTACAAATGCTATCAACAATGTTGTGAAAACATCTAAAATGAACAGCTCAACTAAAAATAAACTTCATTTTCTCTCTTTCATTATTTCAAGCCTCAAAAATTTCCAGTTAAAAGACAATGATGATTGTCAATCCAAGATACAAATATTATAGAAACTATGCAGACGATGTTGCATTTATGAAGTTGCAATTTCAAGCTCTTTAAAGTTACATTGTAAGTCACAATTCTTGGCAATAAATTAACATCGATAAGAAATATATTGAAATTTGTGACATAAAAACACAATACACAGAAATAGATGCAGTTCGTCTTTACTAAGTACACTGTAGAAAATGCAGGGTTCCACATAATTCATTCATATTGTCCCAACACAAATCGATTAAGTTAACTTAGCACTTTTAACAAATTTATGTGGATTGAACATAAAAAATTAAGTTGTCCCAATGAAATTTCAAGAATTGTATTGTTTCAGCTCATTTTAATTAAGTAGTTTGAACAAGCAAAAAAAAAATGTTTTTTTGAGTGTAGTCTCAGTTAATAATAACAAATAAATCATGACCATAAGATAAAAAAACCCTACTAATGAAAATAATTGACATTTATGAGGAAGTCAAAAAATTGTTTGATTTTAAATTAAACTGATAGTCACTAGTAAATATTGTTGCATTGCATGAAGTTTGTGTAATATAACTGTGCAGTTACAAGAAAGTCACATTTACAAGTCACAATTTAAGCCTGTCTGTGAAAAACTGTGAACTGAGTCTTAGTTACAAGAAATACATCGCAACTGTTCATTATTTACAAAACAATATTACAGTACAAACGAGAAACTCAAAACTGTGAGATATGAGGTTACATTACAACTACATTAAAGTCAAATATTTCCCAAATTATGTTTAATAGAGCAAGTCATTTTGCTCAGCATTTCCTAAAATATTTTTTCTTCTAGAGAAAATTGTATGTTTTTTATTTCGGCTAGAATAACCTCATTTTAAATCATGTTAAGGTAAAAATTATTAGACCCCCTTAAGCAATACCTGTTTTCCACTGTCAACAGAACAAACCATCAATATACAATGACTTGCCTAATTACCCGAAATTGCCTAAATAACCTAGTTAAGCCTTTAAATGGCACTTTTAGCTGAATACTAGTATCTTGAAAAATATCTAGTATAATATTATGTACTGTCATCATGGCAAAGATAAAATAATTCAGTTATTAGAAATACATTTTTAAAACTATTATGTTTAGAAATGTGTTGATAAAATCTTCCCGTTGGTGAAAATAAGACACTAGGGAGGCTAATAATTCAGGAGGACTAATAATTCTTAAACTGTAAATTTTTTAGCAATTAAAATCTGCAATTTACAGGAATCAGCAATAGAGAAGACTCACAATGGCGAGTTACAAGGACTAAATCAATGTAAGGTCAAACTGAAGCCCACTGACATTCAAAACAAACATTCCTTAAAATATCCCATAAACTTTAAGATGAAAATATGTGCACTGAATACATACAAAAATGATCAATATGGCCTTTATAAAATACGAAACAAATCTCCACATTCCCTTGTCCTCTCTTTTAAGTGAACATATGCCATGATTTAAAAAATAAAACAGCATTGTGCATATCAGCAGCATATAGCGTGCCATAACAGCTCTGAGAGGCTTCTGTGCTGTAAGTGAAGGATCTAATTGAATTACGGCGATGAGAATATGAGCTCAAGGGGCCCGATGCGACAAAGCCTCGAAAGACTGAGCCATAATTACGGACGGCACCGAGTCGACTTCTCCAATTAAACGCCTGTAATTAAATATACCAGGGAGAGCAAAAAAAAGACAAGACACGCAAAGAGTTAAGAGGCTCTCGTTTCTGCTTTGTACCATAGTCGACACTATCGACGCCACCGACCTAGTCATTCACAGCCCTGAAAAATATCCATATTAATGGTCGCATGAGCTATGGCGGCATTCATGTCTGATCAATAGAGAGCTTTGTGATCCCCTGCACTAGCAGACAATAGACTCATTATAAGAGACCAATAAAGTCCCTTGTAGGCAATTACCCTCATAATTAGATTTGTGTACATGATGAATATGTCGGCCACTAGCTGCTAATCCAAATCTGCGCGCTAAGCTGTTATTTGGAAAGTGTGTGCGCTTTGCTCTGGATGTTTTCTGAGGGTAATAAAAGGCAATGACCTTGCACTGTGTCTGTCAGGTGTGTGTGTGTGTGTGTGTGGAGGGTGATGGCAAGGACACTATTTGGCTCCCTGCGTTTGTCATTTCCTTGCTGTTCACTGTCCGGTGCTGTTACGTATGACAGGAGCCCTATTAACCCAGATGACCTGCGCTGGCCACTTGCGCGCGCACACACACACACACACACACACACACAAAATACAGCAAATTATTTTTGTTCAGAACATCACACACACTTTGTTGCAGCACAATATTAATAAAGGGCATTCATAAGGACCCATGCTTTATGGTTATGTCTTTTTTAATGTGATGAGTAAACACAAGTCAGCTCTTAAAGCCTCACAAAATGTTTCTTCTTCTGAAACTTGAGACCGTAAAGTTTCAGAAAGCTTATAATCCGTATTATAACTTTATTTCACATGTGAACGTTTATCTGGGGCATCACGGTGGCGCAGTGGGTAGCACAATCGCCTCACAGCAAAAAGATATCTGATTCAAGCCTCGGCTGGGTCAGTTGTCATTTCTGTGTGGAGTTTGCATGTTCTCCCTGTGATCGTGTGATCCAAAGACATGCGTTATAGGTGAATTGGGCAGGCTAAATCGTCAGTAGTGTTGGTGTGTAAATGAGTGTGTATGGATGTTTCCCAGTGATGGGTTGCATCTGGATAAGTTGGCGGTTTCACTGTGGCGACCCCAGATTAATAAAGGGACTATGCTGAAAAGAAAATGTTTGTCATTTTTATGTTTCTCAGACATGTTATTATTATTTATAAACCATTTTTGTATCTTGCAGATGCTCCTAGTGGAAGGCCTTGTCCAATTTAGCTAACTTCTGAGGACAGCTTTGTCCTCAAACTATAGCTAATTAAACTCACACTCACGCTGCTTCTGCAAGAAACTTTGAGAGCACCTTGACGGCCACAGTGCAATTACGATCCAATCAGCCGGCAGAGAAAACGGGTCATCAAAAGACACCCACTGTCTGAAAGTAAACAGCTATAAAAGCATGCACAGCCAAACACAGTCCTGCAGATTACACAGGGTGGAAGAAATCCAATGAGAGAGACGTAGAGAATAAAAAAAAAAAGACTGACAAGACAAAGAAAGCAGTCAAGCCCTTTTTTTCTCCACAATTCACAAGTCCATATCTCTTCGGCTCTAGCGTTATGTGAAATGAGAGAAGTGTGGATGGACAGAAAGAGACAGTGAGATTAAAAAAGGCAGCACTCACTGGCTTAATAACTCTTGCTTCATGAAGCTCAGGACTGATTGGAGATGAAATATGCTTATCAAGTCTAACGAATGCGGCGCTTATTAGAATATTGAGAGACTGAGTTAATGACAAGAGCGTTCCATTTAACTAAGCCTGTCTGGGCTTCGGTTCTTATTCAAAGCCACACGTGTGGGAAATGCAATTATAAAATAACATTAGCACTAATTGTAATCCAGACTACACTGAACTAAAACAGTGAGGAAAACTAGCCACCAAATAGTCACAAGTCGCATCACAACTTTGCAAAACAAACTATGCTAATCAATTTTGCTCCAATATGATGACTATATCAACATAGTGGCCAGTTTTACTAAACATGGCACATTATTCTAAAAGTACAATATTACAAAAGCACAGATGGGAGTAAAGAGTTTTTCGAGTGACCTACCGACAATGTGCAAATCAAACTAAATCCCAGATGCAGCAGCTTACATTCATATTAACCAATACGGCACAAAAACCAGCACGAATTAGTCGCAAACAAGCAAGTCTGTTTATATTTAGCTGAGACCAATTTATTAACAACATAAACACAAAAAGGATTAAGAAATGCATGTTAAGCATATAAGGAAGCATTAAAGGGCATTGAAGGGCAAACAAGTTACACCAGATGAGAACCACAGCGCAATGTCTTTTAAAAATTTGAAACATTGTTTTTGAATGTATCCACACCAGTGATACCATTTAGTATCAGACTATGGTGCCCCACGACAAAGCATTACATTATTCGTAACATGGTAAATGATCTAGCAATACATTTGACCATTTGTACAGATTAGTCATAGGATCAACATGTGGTTAAAGCCTGGTTTATACTTTAACGTTGAGTGATCAGCGTGACCCATTGCGCATGCCTTGCGCATAGTCGTGCATTTATACTTCTGCGTACTGTTTGTGTTACTCTGCAATAACACTTCCGAAACGCTAGCTGGCATGATGTTTTTATGTTCCTCTGTGTCAAGTTTCTTGGTAGGTGTTTAGTTTTTTTCTGAACGCTACCTTAATGTACAAGTAGCTTAAACATGCTCATTCAGAGGCTGCAACCGGTGGATATGCAACAACTTTAATCATAAGGTAAACACAAAACAAAAGTACAAAAACACATCATCGGGCTCATGACTCTCAGCACTGCTGACGCTCGTCAGCGATACCAAGCCGACCAATCACACAGCTTGGGCTGCACGTCGTTGCAATGTGTAGTTACATTTTTTGAAATGCACATCAACATCGGTGTCAGCCACGGCAAGTGCTATGCGACATCGCAAAGGCTGCGCCAGACTATACACATATGCTTGACGCAGAAGTATAAATCAGCCTTAAGCTGGCACAAGCTGTTAGTAAATCTGGCCATTTCAAGTAATAAAATAACACAGTTTTGACACAATAACAGTGCTGTTCTTGATGCAGTAACTTACAAACACTACAGACTCGTGTAATTTCCACACACCTCTTTTTCTAAAAACTGCATTAGTCTACTATCCGATGCTGTGTCCCAATTCAGAGGGGTGATCCTACACTGAAAAAAATAAATGACTGGATTTACTAATTTCCTTTAGGGTAAGTGATTGCAAACAATTTATATTGTCTAAATTTCATTCATTCATTCATTCATTTTCAGCTTAGTCCCTTTATTAATCAGGGGTCGCTTGTTCAGCATATGTTTTACGCAGCGGATGCCCTTCCAGCCACAACTCATCAATAGGAAACACCCATACACTCATTAACACACATACACTATGGACAATTTCGATTACCCGATTCATTTAGGTAAGGTAAGGTAAACCTTTATTGTCCCAGTTAGGAAAATTTGTCTTGGGCTCTTGCCCTCAGCTGCAGTCATTACAAACATGGAAAAACACTACAACATACAAAAACAAATAAGTATATAAATAAATAAATCTCTATCCCTCCCCCCCACCAAAAAAAAAAAGTTACATGCCCACCTCCATATATACACATAAATAGGCAGAACAGATACTCTCAGTCTAAGCCACCACTATTATTTAATAGCTTAATGCTCACAGAATAAAAGGAATATTTGTATCGATTTAATCTACAGTAAGATACTCTAAACCTTTTCCCTGAAGGTAGCAACTTATACTCATTGTGCAGAACATGCGATACGTCACAAACGTTTATACTTTATATCTTTGGACTGTGGGGAAAACCGAAGTACCCGGAGGAAACAAATGCAAACACGGGGAGAACATGCAAACTCTACACAGAAATGCCGACTGACCCAGCTGAGGCTCAAATCAGTGACCTTCTTGCTGTGAGGTGACAGTGC
This sequence comes from Danio tinwini, assembly GCA_903798205.1. Classification (NCBI taxonomy): domain Eukaryota; kingdom Metazoa; phylum Chordata; class Actinopteri; order Cypriniformes; family Danionidae; genus Danio; species Danio tinwini. The sequence continues at coordinate 3,359,962 of CAIGQZ010000320.1, read as the reverse complement.
TAACCACTGCACCACCGCGCCGCCTTGCCTGAATTTAAGTTAAATTTAGTAACATTCAACTTAATTTCTTTGTTTAAATTCAGCCTATATAAATTCTTTGCAACCACTTAACCCTAAAAGAAATTAGTAAATCCAATGAATATTTTTTTTCAGTGTATCAAGACTACATTAGAAGGTTGATTTTTTTTGGTTATGAAACGTTTCTGAGAAACTTTCGATTTCACTTTATTTTTAGGGATGTCGGCCTAATTGTGGACTACATGAAGATTTGCGTGTGGACAGATAATGGGAGTTGTGATTGGTCAGATTAAACCAATCATGCCCCTCCCACTCAAAGTCCCAACACTAATCTAAATGAAGAAAGCAAACAAGGGAACGTATTTGTCATTCACATGCCACAATCTTGAGATCTCGTCCCCATCTCCTATATGGCTGGGCGTAGCTCTGTAGGTGCAATCTCACAACTGAGGGTTTCATGAAAGGCTTTTGTGAATGCTTTATGCCGAGGCGGTTGGAAGCTTCACATGAGACCCCCTCCTCCCTCATCAATAATTCTGTCTATGCTTTCCTCATCCCTCCCATGAATGCTCAACAATCTGTTTTATCCCATCTTCCCATCCTACCTCTTTTCACTCGCTCTGTTTCTATCAGACTTGCGGACAGACACACACTCATTGGTATCAGAGACGTCCCCTGTTTGAGCGCGGCTAAAGGCGAGACAGATACGTAGAGTTTATCGCATCAACCGACGCTTTCTTCTCCCGAGCTCTTAGCGCAAGCAGGTACAAAGTCCTTGACCTGATAATGAAAGATGTTCTCCCGGCATTCAAACGCAACTTCTGGTGGAAGGATAAAAGTGAGAGAGAGAGATGATAAGGGTCTTTTATCTTTTCTTATAAACCCCCAGAATGGTCTCTTGCTCCACTGACTCACAGCAGATCAATCAGAGATAAAGCTCTGAGCTCACTTTTGTGTCCAAGATAGAAAAAAATACACACAACAGTGCAAGGTGTTCGATTCCCTGAGAAAATCACACTTAATGATCATTATATGGACAGGTCTGCCATTTTTACGCACTGCGAATGGCTGGTGATGCCATTTGTGTCACGGCGCAAGAAACAGCCTGTGAAATGCGATGAGATATGGAGGAGAAACGGCGCAAGGTCATTGCTGATGGTGGAAACGCGGGTGTGTGCTGACATTGAAATAGAGGAGGGTGAACGAGCTATCATGAGCAAACATGATACACTCATAACCCGATCAATTAGAGCAATCTCATTCCCCTGCCGTGACCCATTCACAGTGAATGATCGATAGCGGGGATGAGAGGTCGAGATGCTAATGTATGCTAAAGCGCTAGACAACACTGAAATCTGCCCCAAAACTTGAGCAGACTGCTTATTAGTTGAAGGATGGAAATAGATTTGACTTAATTAGCCTAGGCAAAAGTGAAAGGTTAGCTGATGCACATCAAACACACGGACATTTGAACATACACAACGTTTACTCTTGTGTTAGCTGTGCACAATACTTCAGCTAACTGCTAGCTACAGAAGCAGTTTAAATTAGCTTTTAATAAATAGGGGAAGCTTTTCTTTACATCTTCTTTACTTTCATTATAGTTTAGCCAAGGAGACAAGTTTACTTCAACATTTGCTAACTAGCAACAACACCAATGTTGATGCATCATGACAGTACTTTACCTGAAAAGAAAAACAAATGCTTTATGCTAGCAGTGAATTTTGTATGTGACTTGTTGCAGCAAGGCATGCTTGTATTGCACTAAAACCATTGCCTTTCCACGATCACAGTACTTCACCTGAAGGATGAAACCAACATTTTTCGAAATCAGCAATTTCATCCCTGCTGAAAAAAACAGCTTAAACCAGCTGGTTGGCTGGTTTTAGCTGGTCAACCAGCCTGGTTTTAGTGGGGTTTTGGCCATTTCCAGGCTGAATTTCAGCAATTTTCAGCTTGGTCTTAGCTGGTCAGACTGGAAAATGACCAGCTTAAACCAGCTAAAACCAGCTTGGTTTAAGCTGGACATAGCTGGTTTTGGCTGGTCGAGCTGGTTTTAGCTGGTCAACTCCCAGCCTGACCAGCTAAGACCAGGCTGGAAATGGCTGAAAACCAGCCTGGAAATGGCCAAAACCCCTCTAAAACCAGGCTAGTCGACGAGCTAAAACCAGCCAACCAGCTTAGGCTGGTTTAAGCTGTTTTTTTCAGCAGGGATGGCAATAATTTTTTTAGATTTTAAGAGCTCACAATATTGCTTGATAATGTTAGCAGGTTTGGCATGCTGTCCTGGGAGAAAACCCTGAGCTCAGAGATAATTGAACCCAAGGATCCCGCCTGGTCAATGAGCATGTAAGAGGGTATGAGATCAGGTAGTTCTCAAAATCTCCCTGAATTTGTTCGGCTTATTCCTTGATTATCAGGGGCAGCCCTAGAGGAATAAACCGCCAACCAGCAGTACTCATAACTGTTAATATTGGTTTATTTAATTCAACTAAAGTATGTCGCATGTCTTTGGACGGTTGGAGAAAACCCACACGAGCACAGGGAGAACACGTAAACTACACACAGAAATGCCAACTGATGTAGACGGGATTCGAACCAGCAACATTCTAGCCACTGAGCCACCGTGTTACCCAATCCTGGATTAATCTAGAAAAGAGATTTGGTGGGGGGAGGGGGGTCTTCAAAAAACTCAAATAAGGGAGTAAAGTTAGACAGGATATTTCTGGTGAGTTTGGAATGATCCAATTGGCTTGCTAATGATTACAGATGTGGGACCTGCGATCAATAATATGCTCCTCTCGAAATTAGTTTGTGAAACTTCACTAAGTGACTAATTTGTGTCAATTTGTAGGATTTCATTTGTAAATTTTAGTACAATATGCTTGTCCCTAAATGATGGTTGGATTTGGGGCACACCTTCTAAAAATTTTATGTTTTTCATACAAATACAAGTATGGATTATGTACACTGTAAAAAATGTCATGATAAAAAGTCAAGACAACAAATATTTTTGTTTCTTTAACTTTTTAAATAAGTTAATCAGGTTTCAACTAAAGTTTTTACATTCTACAAAGTTTAACTTCATTCAACTTTAAAAAATTAAGGCAGCAAGTTTTTTTTTTACATCGTATGTAATATGAATTAGCCGCTTTCCTGACAATGTTTTCTCATGAGATCGGACTGGATAAAACATATGATAATGTTTGTTAACAGCCTACAAGACAACTCTAAGCAAGATTTTACAAATCAGCAAGGCAAGATTTTCTGTAAACTTTTGACCCCCTTTTAAAGTGTGTGACCAGACAATGACAGTATTTACAAAGACAGTCCATTACCTAAAAAAATGCTTATGTTTTCTAGCTGCACACAAAACAAGTGTAAGCAAGTTTTACCTAATTAGCATTCTAAGACTTATTATCCATCAAGACATACACACCAGTATCGCCAACCTGGCTTCACCAAGTAGGACATGTTCCTGGATTAACATCTATGTTGATTCTGGAAACAACATTTGAATCAGTCAATCAGAATTAAGGCATACGCTTATGTTTATGTTAAGTTTAGGCTTACGGTTAGGTTTATGCACTTCTATATGATTGTTATTCAACTATTATTCCCCTCTGATTTTGGGAGTCATTTTTACAGTTATGGTTGGGTTTAGGGGTAGGGAATAGGTATGGATTACGTTTTTGAACAAAAATGATGTTTCAGGATCAACATAGATGTTAATCCAGGATCGTATCGTACTTGGCAAAATCATGAAGTGCCATCAGTATTGCATTAAAAATTTAATTTTTGTCATGACATATATTTGACACAAGGACAAAACTAATGGAAATGTTTATGCTAGCATATCTTCTAGTTGCGAAACAAGCTTTAACTAATTAGGAAGTATTCAAACTGTTGTATTTAATATAAATAACAACACGTCCAAACCGCATTAAGGATTGTGTTTTGACCAATTTAAGAATGCAACAATGCACAAAACTGCATAAATAGAAGCACCTTTGTTTACAGGATTTGGGTCTTTATGTCAGGACATTGCCAGCTTCCCTTTTCAGTTCTTTCTCTCTTCACAAAAAAAAAACTACACACATTAACTATTGGAATAATAACAGCACCGTTTCCAGCCATAACTGAAGCTCTGAATGTTTGTTTTATGCGATTTAGTTGTTTCCTAAAGAGATTTTAATGTGTTTACGTATTTATTCTCTGCTTTGGGTCCAACAGGACTTACATTGTGACAAAGTGCTAATCAGCTTAATTATGATCGCATTGCTGCTATTAAGTGTGGATGCTAATGACCCAACCGGCTGAACCGCGGGAGCTCTCCTGCTTCTCAGCAAATAAACAAATAACGCTAATAATAATTCAGTTTTCAGAGTACAACTACAGCATTGTCCATATGCAACAGATGGTCCGCATGGAATATGCATTGGCAGAGCTGAAACTCAAAGACCAAACCTTTACAGAGTTTGGCAGAATGCAAATGACCATTCTTCACAAAATAAAATGTACATTTGTTTGTTTTCCCTCATTTTAATTGCTAATCGTGTTAAAGCACAGGGTAAAATGCTAATGTTTGCAGGCTAATTTGACTTTTGCTTACTGCTAGCAATAGGTTAATAAAGGCTAATATGCAGACCACTTCAGAAGTCTCATCTTAAGGCGTCTGATTAGCTCTGAATGTCTGAACGTTCTAAGGAAATAGCTGGGGCTGGGGCTGGGGCTGGGGCTTGGATGAGCTAATAAGGCCATCGCAAGCACCGATGCTAATGATCTGAGAAAATCAGCTGGGGAATTCAGAGTCCACGCGTAGATGAGATAACATTAGTGCCGCTAAGTACCTGTAGCAGGTGCTGTGTGGTCGTGTGTGAATGCATTAACACATGGTCACGACATGCCATATTTAATGTTCTATGACTGTTACTGTTACGCTTGCAGATTTACACATGCACTTGACTACATGAGGCCATTTCTTTGCATCCCAATATGGTAAAAAATGTATATATATATTTTATATTTTTGTTTATTTTTTATAATAAATAAATACATTTTAAATATAAAAAAGAAGAATAAACTAAATAAATATTTTTAACATACATTAATATAAATATTTATAATTTTAAATAATTCATATTATCAAATATTAGATATTTATTTTTTATATATAAAAATGCTAACGATTTAGCTGAAATATATATTTAAAAATATATTTATATCAATAGATTATCTGGGGGGATATTTTTTAATATTTAAAAGCATTTAAAATAATAAAGATAATCTAAGATAATGCACTAGCTTCAACCAATACAAAAATCGTTTTTCTTTTTGTGACTGTCTAAAATATTTAAATCAAGGAACAAACAAACAACAAAAAAAATCTCATTTGGACACATTGGGACAGTGCTTGACAGCCACTTTAAAATACAAAAAACACTGCTATATTTGTATATCCGTACATGCTTTGTACAGTTGTACATAATTAGAGACAGAGCACCTATGGTGCGTAGGCCCTATTGGAATTGCTTTGTTTATTATTAGGGACAGAGCACCATGCGATAGCCCTATTGGAACTCCTTCGCTTTATTATTATTATTATTATTATTATTATTATTATTATTATTATTATT
>CAIGQZ010000320.1:3314200-3326700 GCA_903798205.1 Danio tinwini | reverse complement strand
CTTTAGAATAACAGTCCATTAGTTAACATTAACACTAACATTAAGTATGAATAATCTTGTAAAGCATTAAGCATAGTTCGACATTAATTATTCCATTATTAAAATGTTAATCAATGCTAGTTAACGTTAGTTAATGCCCAGTATGTTAACAAACTAACGTTATTTAAATAAAATAACATTAATTAATGTTAACAAACATGAATAAATACCATAATAAATGTATTACTAATAGTTTGTTCATGTTAGTAAATACATTAACATTAAGTAGTGGACCATTAATTTAAAGTGTTACCGTTCGTTCGTTTGTTCTCCCTTGGCTTAGTCTCTATTTCAGAGCTCGACTATTCCAGCATATGTTTTATGCCGCGGATGCCCTTCCAGCCGCAACTCAGTATTGGTAAACAACCATACACACTCATACACTACAGCCAATTAAGTTTATTCAATTCACCTATAGTGCATGTCATTGGACTGTGAGGGATACTGGAGCACCCAGAGCAAACCCACATGAACACGGGGAGAACATGCAAACTCCACACAGAAATGCCAACTGGCCCAGCCGGAACTCGAACCAGCGACCTTTTTGCTGTGAGGCGACAGTGCTAACCACTGAACCTCGTGCCGCCCATTATGGTTCTGTATTGATTAATGTATAATCTGCAGCAAAAACCAATTGAAATGGACCAAAAATGGGTGATTCCATGCATAAACTGACAAAATGTACACTTTGAAAAGAATCCGAGCAATTAGACTCGGAGTTAACAGCTCTGAATGCTTTCCATGCCAATGTGCCAAAAAAGTCTTTTAGAGTACATGAGGAAATTGCGTAGGGGAATTGGTGTAAATTAATAAGATGCTGTAATATTGCTTGTTTACACAGTGAGGGGTCGTACTTTAGAAAAAACGGAATGATTTATTACACACAATTTGCAGACGAGGAAAATCTAGGCAGGTCTGAATCATGAATCCTTGAAAATGAACCCTTATTGATTATTTTACACCTTGTTTATTTATATTTTATTTTAGTCACGTCAATCATTAAAAATGATAGATGACAGTTGACTACTCGTCCTACAAAACCAAACTCATTCTGCTAATTCTAGCTGGTTTTGAAAACTTTAAAAACCACATGTGTGATCACGCTGAAAACACTAGTCAAATATTTGGCAAACAAATGAAAGACGTGATTGGTGTGATTTTATGATCACAGTGTTTCACATAGAAATGTTCCAAAGCAATATGTTGTTTGGCGTGTTCCATATTGTTCGCATGTGACTTTGGGAGTTTTGTAAATGCTCCAGAAAATGTTTTATTGATTAGGGTCAGTTAGCACAAAACCAGTCAAATAATTCAGAATTTTATGAAAAGATTTTCATAAAATGTACCCTCAAGGTATTTACTTATATGCTGTTATTATATATCTCATTACCAGGGCCAGACGGAATCTGCAGACGTTTTTTGCTATTTCTGCGGAGAAGCAAAAATCTGCGGATTTCTGCTGAATTATTTTAGGAGTATCATAACTAAAACCTTCAATGTGAAATAAAAAATTATATATCTTTAAACTTTTATTTAATGTTTAAAATGCAAATCCAATTAGATTAACAGTAAATAGTTAACTGTAAGTAAATAAACAGAATTAATGATGGGCTAAAAATCTGCGGAAATCTGCGCGCGCAGATTCCGTGTGGGCCTACTCATTACTTGTATTGTTCCAAACCTGTATGACCTTCTTTCTTGCCATTAGTCATTTCAGAAAATGTGCTGTTTGTTGAACCAGTCTGAGTTTAGTCAGTTGAGCATGCTTCTTTCTTGATATGTTTTATGTATATGTTGCTTTATTCCTTACATTTTATTTGATAATTTGGTAACACTTTAGTTGAGGTCCCAATTCACAGTATTAACAAACCATTAACTAAAACTACTAGCATAATAAACTACTAATTAGCTGTTTATTAATCAGTTGGGTTTAGGTTTTGAGTAGGATTAGGGATGCAGAATAAGATCATACTTTATAACTACTGATGAACAGTTAATATCTTAATAATAGGCAGGTAATAGACCAGTAGTCAGTAGTATGAATTGTGACCTAAACTAATGTGTTAGCAATAATTTTTGTACAACACAATGTTGTTGAATAGTGCTATATAAAGTAGGTAAGTTTGTTGCATTGGTTTCCTATCATAATTTCTCCTCAAGCCTCTCTTTCTCTCTCTATTCCATCTTTCACTCGAGCTCATGCACATATATTTTGTAGACAGTTTAACTTGGTCCTTGGAGTTGGAGTGATCCATTCTGGGGTTAATCAAGAGTAACCCCCGGCCAGACCTGCCGGTGGAACGCTCCACCATTAGCGTCGCTTTCTCAGCTAATTAGCTTTCCCTCACAGGTCAGTAGCTGTTAGATACACCATCTTTCTCTCCATCCCCTGAGATCCCGCCATGTGGGTCGGCCCACATACAACAGGAAGGAATGCCTTTTTGTTTGTGCGAAATAGTGCGTGCATGCGTGGGCGCTGATCGATAAACAATATTGACGGGTGAAGCGAGAAAGGTGAGAGGTGTTGTGTTTAAATTAGATTTCACTGAGAGAAAGAGAGAGAGTATTAGATGAAAAGAATTGTTCTCCCCTTTGTTTGTGCCTCATCTATCCATCACTGCTAGGAATGGATCTGGGCCGAATGCCTGGCTGGGGTTGGAGAGGAAAAAGAAACATGTGGGGGTGCTAAATTGAGACGCATTATTGCATGATGGGAAGGGTGTCGCTTTACGTGATCTCTCACTTTGATTGACAGCCTCATTCGGACTAGCTCTCGCAGCGAGTCTCATCTAGGCTGACTTGCGGCTGTGCGTGCATCTGACCCACTTAATGCAGAAACATTACTGCAACAGACAATACACATTAGGATAGTTCACTGATAAATGGACACAGGTGACGGGTGAGTAATATTTTCAACATTAAAAGACTTCCTCCTATAATAGTCTTTCATAAACAGACAACTGTAAATAAGCCATTTGTAGGAGTGCAAACATGCATCGATCTGTTTGTGAGTGGCCCGACATGTCAATAAAGTGACTTTGGGTTTTTCTCCACAGGGCTGAAGAGGGTCTGTTTGGACATTTGCTTGGCAGTCTATTTCTAATTTGTGCAGCTAACCAGTATTGGCATCAACATGAGTGTCTTTAAATATATGTTTCCAAACTATTCATTAGAGTGTGTTATTTGCAGTATTTCATCAAAAAGTAATCTTAAACAACTTTCCTTTTGGCCTGACATCACCAAGCCCTTTCATTTTTCAACGTCCTCCCCCAAACCACCTGTCAAAGAGATCACATTCTTTCCAAACAATCCATTTTAAACAAATAAAAAAGTTATAGCCTTCATTATTTTCTCATTAGTTCACACTTTCATGACAAATTGATGTTACAAAGTCATCACTGTTAACTAAATGCAGAGTTATTCATATAGAAAACAACATGCTTGAGCCTTGAACTCAGCCTTTGACTTCCAACAGCTTTCATTTCAACTATCAATCATTCATCAACAAACATAAGGATCATGATGGCCATTAGTTCCCACAAAAGACTGTTTTCTTGTTTGTTTTATGTAAACTTCCTAAGAAAGTTTTTCAACTGGGCTTTAATGTTCAACACCTCCCCTTCACCCACCTGTCATGGAAATGACTTTTAAAAAGGACAATACAGTAGTATTTTAATTCATGTTGAAAGTTGCAAATCATGGAGGCCAGCTAGTTGGGGTTGTATGGGCAAACCTCACTTCCCTGGTGCCAGTTGCATGAATGTAGTTACCATACTAATTCTTAAGAACTAGTTTAACTACATTGCAGTCAATAAAGGTGATCCAAATTGAAGTGATTAACCAATTTGTAACTGGGTTGAAAACCTTTTTAATAACTAGTCTAAGTAGTTTGTAAGAGAACATGGTCTTCAGCTTCCCTGTTACAGCACCCACAATTCTGGTTAGAATCCCACTCGGAGCAGGGCAATTTGTACCAGATAGGTTACATTTGTAATGTAACCCAGATGGAAGTGAAGTTTAAGGGGGATAAGTGTAATGAAGGCCAAATAGTAGAAGCTTTGTAAGTAAACCTCACTCTTCTACTTATACCTTAAAATGAATTGAAACAAGACAATTCTCATTGTTTTATTTTATTTATTCAATTTGTAAAAACTAACTATTTAACTTAATTACTTCATGATGTCTCAACACAAATCGATTTTTTACATTGTAGTGACTGGCACTACAGGCTACGGTTTTTAGTTTTCCGTGTTAGTGTGCCTTCCTCCAGTACCACAAGCCACTGTTTATATCCTGCTCTAATGTGAATAGTAGTAGCAAAGACTATAGAATACACAAGATATGTCACTCCTATAGTTTTGAATGGGGAAAAGTGTAGCGGTCAATATGGTAAATAAAGCCCTGCCTTCTAATACAGGAGCCAATCAGCGATCACTGTGGACTGATGATTCCCCAAGGGAGGGGCCCAGACCAGACATAAGTTTCAGCAGATTTTGTGTGATTTGAATGTTTAGAAATGAAACTAAAGAGACAGCTGTTGTTCAATTTTATTGGTGATTCTTAATATGATATTTAATTGTAAGCTTGGCAAGCATTTTTGGAAAGTTTGGTGTTTCCCCATTTAGACAGAATGCCTAAGAGACATTTCAAAGATGGCCACTGAGTGAAATGACTTGCCTTAAAGGGACTTTGGTAGTAGTAACAATAGCATTGTGTGATGGTGTAAAAGATAAACAATTGGTTGACAGCCTTGACATGTTTTAGAAAGTCTATTAAATAAATTAATCTAAGTAAACGGATGGTGTTGTCTATTTAATGGAGTTGGAAAAGGATATAAATAGGTGAAAGTTTATATTGAGAGGCACCACACGCCCCATCTGCCACTGTCAAGCCTATCAAGCACACACACACACACACACACACACATACAGACACAGACATCTGATAATTGGCTGAAGGTATAGGACTACATCTATAGCTGAAAGGACACAAAAGAGTCGAGGGCCAGAGATTCTGGCTGGAGGGATGGTGTTACAGTTGTGATAGCATCTAGCGATAACAGAGACCTGACAGTCCAAGCCTTCATGGAAAAACCCCTAACAGAAGCACCCCCCCCCCCCACCCTCCTCCAAACACACACCTGCTGAGAACAGCAGATTACCCAGGACAGAGCACTGCGGGACGCATCCTCCTGTGTCAATAGTGGAAAGGAGATCACATGTTTGTGTGCGGGGATTTGCAGGAAATGTAGAAAGCTGCATGACCAGGACGCCACACAACAGGGAATTTGGGGCCTGTTGCTCAAGGCAAGAAGTGAGACAGAGCCTTGGACCCATCCTTGGAGAGCTGGATGGGATAAGTGCAGAGAAAGAAAAAAAACAAAAAGATAAGTCAGGCAGAGAGGATAAAGAGAGAAGTCAGCATGTGGCGCAAGCAGATAGATCTTAGCTGGATTTCTATTGGGCGCCATTGATTTCTGACGGATTCAAGCTAAACGGCACTTTGGAGAGTCCACAGAGGGAAAGCAGGAGATATAAACAGAGAAACAATGAATGATAGACGCAGTGAGGCTCATAGCATCGCCTGATGTTTCTCCCAAAATGCACTGTGAAACTTTAATCAGTCCTGCCACTGCTGCTCTGCGCATTTGCTTCAAGCTATATATTTTATTCATGCACAAAGTGCAAACACAAAAGCAGTTTTACATGTTTCTCAAAGAGTAACAGAGAGAGATCGGAGTTACAGAAGAAACAGGAGTATGTTCTGAGAAACAGGAGTACTTTTTGATGTAAACTCTTCAATAGGTTTATAGATTTCTTTCATTATTAACTTTAGACTGATTTTGAAGTTGAATATGGAAGTGGGTCCAGTTCTGAACATTTTAAATATTTTAAACAAAAAATGTTTAAATTGAACAATAGCATCGCTACAGAAACAACACAGACTGAATGTGCAATGCATACAAATTCTTCGATTCATGAATATTTTTATTGTAATTTCATTTCATGTTTTCAAAAGTTGGATTTGTTGAATTTCAGCTCAACAATTTTGTTTACTGGCAATTTGGGTTCTAGGCTGACTTGCAACTTGTCTTCAATTGAATTGAATTGAATTGAATTCATCTTAATTTCTATAGCGCTTTTACAATGTAGATTGTGTCAAAGCAGCTTAACATAGAAGTTCTAGTTAATTGAAACTGTGTCAGTCCAGATTTCAGAGTTGGAGTTCCGTTTAGTTCAGTTCAGTGTGGTTTAATTTTCACTGCTAAAAGTCCAAACACTGAAGAGCAAATCCATCAATGTGCAGCTCCACAAGTCCGGTACCAAGCAAGGCAGTGGCGACAAAGGACATTCCAACAAAGAGATAGTTCACCAAAAAAATAAAGAACATTTTTTTTTCAAATTGTTTCAAGCCTGTTTGTATTGCTTTTTCTGCAGTCACTGATCCCCATACCTGCCTTAAATAGTGTGAGAATGAATGTGTCCCAAATCGTTGCAGTCAGCCTTTTTCAGCCTTTTCTACACAAAAATGATACTTTTTCCATCATCAATGATGATTATGCTTTTATTGAACATTTTCAAATAGTCGAAGTTGCATGCAGCTTGATAAAAAGAGATGGAAAAAAAGACAAAACATCTGCTAAAAGTTAAATAATTTGCTTAGGAAAAATGTAGAAACACCTGCAATCCTTTTTTGTAAATGAATGTTATTCATTCTAACCAAAGTACATGAAAAAATGGCTTTAAATTAAATTCTTCACACCAAATTATATTTAAAAGAAAAGCTGAGCAAAGACTGCAGTGTTATATTTTTTGCAGCATCACATGTTAAGTACAGTGTAAGTGTAGTCTGATGTGTTCAGGTGAAACCCTTACACCACAGGTGGACACAGGTAGAGCTCAGTATGTGGAAAGAAAGGCCTAATCTAGTAAGACGAGTCACCCTAGAGAGCTTGATTAAGAGACACAGAGAAATGTGGAGAGCATGAGGCAGGGAAACATGGGTAACAGGAGATCGCTTCTTGGATAACAGGAGACACGCGCTTACACAACTTTGTGGCTTTCCCAGGAAACTTGTATCTGCATAATCCTCAGACTGTAAACTGGAGAAGGTCAAGCGAACGATTACCTAAAACAACCCTTTGCAGCTTACATGCGCAGATTACAACTGCTGACTGTGCAGTTCTGGGAATTATACATAAGTATTTATATAATTGACATATTCCCTTTAGAAATAGGCTCTGGTTCAGCTTTGATACTTAAATGTTATTAACTGAAAAAAATTGTCATTTTGTTTTCACATGCATGCGCAGATAACCACACTACCTGACAAAAGTCTTGTCATTGATCCCAGTTTTAAGAGCATCAAATAATAACTTGACTTCTAGTTGATCATTTGAAAAAAGTGGCAGAAGATAGATTTTTCAGATGAATCATCTGTTGAACTGCATCCCAATCATCACAAATACAGCAGAAGACCTACTGAGACCCACATGGACCCAAGATTCTCACAGAAATCAGTCGTGTTTGGTGAAGGAAAATCATGGTTTGGGGTTACATTCAGTATGGGGGCGTGCAAGAGATCTGCAGAGTGCATGGCAACATCAACAGCCTGAGGTATCAAGACATTTGTGCTGCCAATTACATTACAAACCACATGAGAGGGCAAATTCTTCAGCAGGATAGCTCTCCTTCTCATACTTCAGCCTCCACATCAAAGTTCCTGGTAGCAAAGAAGGTCAAGGTGCTCCAGGATTGGCCAACCCAGTCACCAGATATCAACACTATTGAGATGTTAAATGAAAGAGAAGGCATTGAATATGAATCCAAAGAATCGTGATAAACTCTGGAAGTCCTGCAATAATGCTTTCTTTGCTATTTCAGATGACTTTTTTAAAATAAATTATTTAAGTCATTGCAGAGATGTATGGATGCAGTCATCCAAGCTCAAGGGAGTCATACACAATATTAATTATTTTTCCACTGCAGAGTGACTTTATATTCTATACTGTACATTATTTCTGTTAAGTGACAAGACTTTTGTCTAAGCAAAGTCAGACCTTACTGTCCTAATTAAATAATTAAAAATCAAGGCATGATCATGTTTAATTTTGGTAAAATAAGCGTAATCTAGAGGCCTTTGTCTTTCATATAAGCCACTTCAGATACCGAAAAAGGTTATTATTTGTTGTTAGTAAAACTAAGATAGGTGACAAGACATTTGTCTGGTAGTGTATATGTGATTATGTATTATTATTATTATTATGTTTAATATTGTCATTTATGTTTATGCAGATTGCTAATTATGCAGTTCTGTATTATACAAACAAGCGTTCCTAACTTATACTGTATACTATTGACACATTTAGTATTTTTAGAAATGTACCTCAAGGTTGAAGACAAACTTTAACAAATTATGATTATTTACAAAGCTCTGTAAATGGGCATTTGACAACTCTTTAAATCGATATCAGTTTTTAGTAAGCATGTTTTTTTTTTAATTTAAGAAAAAAAACTACATTTTTCTTTTAATAAAAAGCCAAATTAATCTAATTGCTCAAAAAAATCCAAGGCGCTCGAAAAGTGAAAAAGTTAATAAGCCTTCATTAACATGATAATCTAATTGCTCATGTGGTTATTTTCTGTCTAAAATGAACTGATTTCAATATTTTAAAAATAAATAAATAAAATAAAATATTTAAATAAATAAGATGCAAATAAGAATAAAATAATTAGCCAGGAAGGGGAAATAAAGCAGAAATATTAAATATGACAGTTGTAGCACTAGCAGATATGACAAAAATAGCAACATCTGTTCAAAACAAATGGATTATTCAAAGTAGTTCGATTATTCCAACGTTTTGAGTTCAAATCTTTAACCAACCATTATTTGTTACACTTTTTCCTATTTTTTAAAGATGATGTTAGGCGTGAAATAAACAGAAGGATTATAAAAAATGTATGTGGGAGTTCTGAAGATGCGAGGGAAGGGACGCACAGATTAGCTGGTCGCTGAAGACGCTTTCTGGGCTGTAATCTCTTGTACTTCATCCAAAGCCATATCAGTGTTGAGCACACAATGCACAAGATTAGTCATGCACCCTATTAGCGTTTCTGCAATGCACAAAAAAACTTCCTAAGACTCAAAAATCACTGATCATTCTAATGCACACATGAGGAGCCGGATCAATTGGACTTACACTGCACATGCTGAGACTATTACGGTCTACTGGCCAGTACTTGATTATGGCCAGTACTTGATATTACAAAACAAATCATTTTCTTTCATTTTTAGTAGAAAGTACTGGGCTATATAAAGTTACTACATGGATTAAATTTCTGGAGGTAGGTTTAGGGATAGTACAGTTTATTTAATAATGACCACCATAACTATAAAAGTGTATGTGAAACAAGACTATAAAATAAAGCACTATCCAAAAATCTGTTTTAATTGACAGGTGTTTTATGATAAAAAAATATCTGTATGGACACACTCGAGAACTATATCTAGTTGAAGTCAAACTTATATAGAGAGCATACCATTTGAATTATTTTTCAAATATTTCCAAAGTGCTGTTTAACGGGGAGGTTTTTTACAACACATTTTTAAACATAATACTTTTAACCCTTTAACTGCCTGCTCTAGCAAATAGTTGACCATATTTTGACTGTTTTTAATAATGACTGTTAATGTCATTTAAAGAATGACTGTTTTAAATAATGGCTTACACAGCATTGATGGCTTACACACACACACAAAAAAAATCAAACAAACAATTCTATTGCACTACTACACTTGATTTTATTGTTGTTTTATTGTAAAAATGATAATCTAAAATGTTTGATGGCAAATCTAAAAAGATAAGGATGATTTTCTATTTAAAAATGTTTTATTTTGATTATGTTTTTAAATAAATTGGTCTTACACTTGATATTTTCAGATTTTTCTTTGAATATATATATATTAATTCCGGTACTTTTACCATAAACCGGCATATCTACCATTTGGTAGAGGTTGATATTTTAGAAATTATGGAATGTGTTGAAAAAAAAGCATTGAGTGTGTTAACTAGAGACATTAGGAGTTAAGAAATGCAATGCATTGTTTTCTTAATGGGGCAGTTAAAGGGCTAATACCTCATTTACTCTCTGATAATAAATTAGCTTGTTTTAATTTTGTCATGATGACAGTACATATTATTTTGCTAGTTATTTTGCAAGACAGTGTTCAGCTTAAAGTGCAATTTAAAGGCTTAACTAAGTTAATTAACGGGGCATGGTACGTTGATTAATCAAGCCAGTGTCTCAAAAAAAAATTAAGAGTGCTTTGACCTTAAAATATTTTTAACAATTTTTAAAAGAGCATTTTGTCCAGCCAAATAATAAAAAAAGACTTTCTCCAAAAGAAAATTAAGTAAGAAATTACTATGAAAACGTCCTTGCTACATTAAACCGCACTGGGGAAATATTTGATAAAAAGAAGAAAAATTTCTAAAAATAACAATTTTGCCTTCTACTGTCTGGATATACATACACTTAACTCTGTGTGCAAAAAAACATGACTAGTAAAACTGGGCCACAAGAAAAAAAAGAAGATAAAAAATTGATGTATGACAAAGTATGGAAATTATTGTACATGGCCTAGAAAGTGGTCTGACATAACAAAATAAGTGAACTCAACACCTCATGGCACTAGTTACGGTAAATGGAGCAACTTTATAAAAAGTTCATCATCGAGGAGAGAGGGAGAGCGGAAATGCAAATGTTACAGTTGTTTGCGAATGTATGTTAAGCAAAAATTAATGGTTTTAAAAAGCAAATGTGCCGCTAGATGTGTGTCATGCATTAAATGTTTATGTGAGTCCTGCACTTTGGAAAGATTAAATGCATGACTGCCTTCATCTGATTTTGATGTGAAGCAGCAAAGCAATGCAATGAGAATGTAAAATAAAATAAAATAAAATTAAATAAAATAAAATAAAATAAAATAAAATAAAATAAAATAAAATAATGCATAAAATGAAATAAAATAAAATATAAAATTATATAAAATTTTATAAAAAAAGTAATGCATAAAATAAAATAAAATTTTTATTAAATTTATATAAAATTTATTTAAGTAAAGTAATGCATAAAAAATAAAATTAATGTCTACCTCTACTATTAGGCAGCAGATCAATAGAATAAAAGCATCATGGTCACTGAAATATACCATGCAAAAAAACATATTTAAAAAAAAAATTATAAATAAAATAAAATAAAATAAAGTAAAATATAATCAAAATTATTTTAGTTCTATAAAATAAAAGCTTTCAGAAAAAAAAGACACTTGAGCAAATCGAACACTCATCCATTTACATATAAAAACATATAAACACTGAAAAAGCAGTCATGAAGACATTTGCCCCTCATACTCGCTGTTTTATGAAACACAGTTATATAATGGAGAATTTTGCACACACACAGAAACATCCAAAAGAAATGTTTTGCCCAAGTGACAGAACTGTAACTCCCAATAGCCTTTGCCAGTGTGTATTCGTCATTAAAATGCCAGTCACAGCTCTGTGTCTCTCTCTGCTCCTGGCAGCAGTGGCCTGAAGCCAGGATTTGGTGCTAAGCTGTGTTTATGTAAGCGATGATGGTAGAACACGGCATGTTTTAATCTGGCCCAATGTAATGGAGGCGTCTAATTGAATCAACATGTACCCCTGTTTCCACTGACTTGGATACACATTATGACCCCCAAAAAGCCCACTGTGCTGGAAACACACTACATTTAAGTTAGACACAACATAAAACAGCCACTTCAACAGTTTCCATGAGTTCCCCATGGAAAATAACATAATTTCTGGCTTTAATAACAGTTCGATTATACAGCCATACAATTGTGCCTTTGAGAATTATCATATTAGATTGTCCTGTATGTTGGAAAAATACTTGATTATCTAATTTACAAGTAATTCATGTACATGCAGTAGAACAAAACAGCACTATAAATAAGACACGGCTGTAAATAAGGTATAAATGTGCAATTATAAGATTGTAAAATTTGCTGTTTTATTTAATGTGTGCAGTCACACTAATGAGATATAAATACATGGTGTAAAACAGTATTAGATAATATGAGATTTAAAAAAATATGATTATTGCATGTTTTATTATAAAGAACTATGGTGCAAATAAATGTGTTGGCTAAAAATAGATGACAGCATCCACAATAGCAACCTGCAGTTTGACACAGAAAATAATGATTTATAAATAAATTGCATCATTTGTTGCATCATTAACATTGTATGCAAATTACTTTTTCTGAAAAGTAACTTAGCTACTCAATAAGCTAAATAAATAACATGAATAAATACTTAAATCTTAAAATTTGATTATTAGATAGATAGATAGATAGATAGATAGATAGATAGATAGATAGATAGATAGATAGATAGATAGATAGATAGATAGATA
>CAIGQZ010000320.1:3284127-3296294 GCA_903798205.1 Danio tinwini | reverse complement strand
ATAATAATAATAATAATAATAATAATAATAATAATAATAATAATAATTATTATTATTATTATTATTATTATTATTATTATTATTATTATTATCTTTCTTGTTGTTTGCAAAAAATATTACTGAAATTGTTGACTGACTAATCAGAATCAAGAATTCCAGTGTTGTGCATAAGTACTAGCAAACATTACTGATTTCTTATTTTCTTTTTGCATGGATAAATCATGTACAATAAGATCACATACATTTGTTAAATAAATAAATACGGCCTCATGCTGTTTTTTTACACTCCCATAAACCATCAGATAGCCAGCTAATGTGTTTTTTCCATTGGTCTTTTTACCACCCGCCTCATCCCGGGCTGATAAAGACAGTGGGTGTCGTTTTGTTTCATGCTTGGCACTTATCTAGATCAAGGGTAATGCAGTCAAGGGTTCAATACTGTTTGCTGCACTCTAATGCAGACAATTGAACCGAAACAGACTTCAACTGAGATAAGTGCTTTCTGGCCAGAGCCGAAGAGAGATTACAGATAATTGTTGAACTCGCATCAAATGTGAAATTTAGCGTGCCTCGCGTCTGCATTGCTGGACAGTTAAACACACTGAGAAACGGAGACTTTGCAGATACGGCTGGTGAAGCATCTGATTGAGGTTGTTAAAGTAAAGCACCTGATAGCTTGTTGACACCTTTGAACTCCCACACTACTGAAGATGCAGCACAGACAGAGAGCAAGAAGCACAAGTAAACTGCAGGGGAGTTATGTCTGAGTGTAGAAATAATGCGCAAAAATATTGTGAAATGTTTAAACTTTTGGAGGTCTCCTATAATAGGTTTACATCCCGTCCAAGGTCAAAAACATTGATTTTTCTCCTAATATAAACTGCAGCATCACCTCTTTCTCAGAGTGTTACAAACTCTTAAAAATCCTTTCCAACATCTTACTCTACTACTCTACCAATTGGTCAGATAGCTCTGCTTTGCTTTAATTGGCCAGATGGAGCACTCTACTCTAGTCTGATCTACTTTGCTCTGATTGGTCACATGGCAGTACTCGGGTTTAATTGGCCAGATGCTTCTACTCTGCGTTTATTGGGGTAATGGCTCTTCTCTGATTGGCTAGATGAGTCTACTATGGTTTCATAGATCAGACTCCTTTGCTTTGCTTTGGTTAGAGGGCTTTATTCTACAGTACTTTAATCGAATTGGTCAGATGGCCTTATTATACTCTGATTGGTCAAGTCAGATGCTTCTACTCTACTCCACTCTGATTGGTCATATAGCCCTAGTCTACTCAGGTTTAATAGACCGGATTGCTCTACCATGCTTTGATTGGTCTAATTGCTCTACACTGATTGGTTAGATGGCTACTATGCTTTCATAGATCAGATGGCTTTAATTTGCTTTAAAGAGCCCCTATTACACATTGAAAAGGGTCATATTTCGGTTTTATGGGTCTCTAACAACATACTGATATGTATGCAAGGTCAAAAAACACGTTCATGGTCTTATAATATGCATCTATTTTTACCTAATTATACCCCTGCTTAGCGCGAAGCTAATCTGCACTGATTGGACCGATGACAGCCTGTTGCCATTGGTCGACAGCGTTCAGAGGGAGACAGTAATATGGCCAGCGTAGTTTATCAAGCCCGCGGGTCGCCAATATTGGATCGCAGCGGACGCTCGAAACATGCTTCAAAGTAAACTTACTAACACCACAGTAAACAGTACCCGCTTCTCAACAGTGTTATTGAGACACCTCAGCGCCGAAAGCAGTGCAGTTAAACACTAGCATATGTATGACATACATTCAGTTTTAATCCACACAGCAGCAAAAGCTAAACTATTCTGAACCTTGACCGCTGCACGTGTGCAGGATCAGCTAACGGTGGCCATAACAACGACAAACGGCAGTGGAACGAGCTCACGAAAGCATTTAAATCTGTAAACAAAGCAGCACGCGTCGCGTTTACAACGTGGCATTAGATGCGATATGAGAATATAAAGAGTTAACAGGATACAGTACACGCAGTTACTAGTAACAAAACATGTAGATCATTTCTATTTGCAATCATTGCTGTGGCACCTTGTCCGTGAACTGCTATATGTTTTAAGTGCTTACCTGTACTCTGCTTTTCTAAACGATCACATCCCCAGCCGGGAGGTTGTAGAATCCTCTGTCCTCTGACAAGCTATCTCTGCGGGCTCCCGCTCTCCATTCGCAAGCCTTTTCAGTGCTGCTCAACAGCCCGAAGCCCAGCGTTCAGCAGCCTACCGGTGTACCTATTATTTTGTCCTTATTTTGCCTGCACCCCTGGTGTCAGGCAGAAACTAATGCATGAGCTGTGTAGTGATAGATCACCCATTGTAAACGTGCAGATTTCTGAATGACTCCTTTCCCTCACACTTCCAACAATATCCAGGTAAACACAGCGTCTTCATGAGCGTCTTACTGCTGTGTTAGTGGGCGGGACCGCAGGTTTGAATTTTGCCGGGTCTGCGCGTGCAACCATTATGTTTCGCGATGACGTCACGCCGAAACGGCTGAAGACTCGTTATGAAGACGATTCATTTAAACCACTATGAGTCGACTCTTTTATAGATGAATCAATAGTTTAAAAAACTGTCCACTTTCAGATTTAAGCTTTAGCTGGATATTTCACTTCACTAAGAGCTGTGATACACACTACATGGAAGGTCATTTTCAAAAACCCATAATAGGGGCTCTTTAATTAGATGGCTTTGCTCTACTGTACTCCACTCTGATTGATAAGGATGCTCTACTTGGCTTTAATTTTAAGGATCTACACTTCTGTACTCTACAATGATTGGTCAGATGGCTCTGCTTTGCTTTAATTAGATGGTTCTACTGTACGCTACTCTGATTGGTCAAATGATTCTACTTTGTTTTAATTAGTCACCTACTGTACACTACTCTGATTGGTCAGATGGCTCTATTATGATTGGTCAAACAGCTCTACTCTGTTCTCATTGGTCAGATGCATTTTCTCTGCTCAGCCTGATAGCCCAGTTTGTGGTGACTGGACTATTACTTTTAATTTGTTCTTTTCAGATTCACACTGTATAAATAAATATGTAGAAAAAAAAGCATAACAGGCATGTTTTATTCCGAGATCTTAAAACAATACGATTTCTTCAACAATCTACACTTCTATCCCTCGTGTCCTCATTTTCATTCCTGTCAAATTACATTTGTCGTCAACTCTGACTAAGGTTCATTGGAACAAAAATGAGAACAAGAGCAGGGCAGTGAGTAGAAAGACAGGACAAGTGCAGGGTCACAGAACAAGTGCGCTCTTCATGTTAATGCAAATTGAAAGGGATGGAATAATGACAGTTAATTTATACAGCCTAATTAGTGCACTAACTATGAACACTGTGCCATTTTTACTTTGATCAACATGTTGAAAGATGTGATCCAGTCGACTGCTATAGTCAAGGGGATTTTTTTAGGTACATTTTGTCATTTGGATGAACATGCTACATTCCTTCCTCTTTTTTAAATATAACATTAATATAAAATAATATAATATAATATAACACAAACTGACATTAATAATATTAATTTATTTATTTATCCATTATTGATGCTGTTCTTGTACAAAATTTAGTCTATAAAAATATGAATAATAATGTAAAATTAACTGACAAAGGGATTTTTACTGATTCATTCCTTGCTGCTTCTCTTTTTATCTCTTTAATTGTTCTTTTTTTCTCCAACATGTCTGCCTTTCTCCATCTCTTCCATCTTACATTTCTCCAAGCCTTCTTGTCCTTCTGCTGCGTGAGCAAACCCCAAATGAGTTTCAGTAAGGAAATCTGTCGGGGAGACATTAGCACATCGCTTCAGTTCTCCAGACGTGACTGATGGCCAGCAGCCAGAAACCAGAGCAGTCCACGGGCAGGTGGGTTTCACTGCTCATGCGGGAGCCGACTGGGCCTTTCGTGAAAGATACGACTGGGGATATCAGGAGAACAGAAGCCACTTGAACGGCTATGTTAAATCCCTCATTTATATTCCAGCCAGGTTAAGAGCAGGTGCTCACGTTCAGCCCGTTCCAACAATAAGCCCTGATTGCTCAGACAGAAGCCATACTAACAAGGCCAAACTGACAGAATTAGGAAACCTACAGAGATAGAGAAAGGCACATGTGCCACATAAATACAAATACAATGGCTCCAAGAATATTTTGATACCTAAAAAAATAAACAAGATTTCTTTATGGTCCTAAATCACAATTATAGAACACACAATAAATTAGGTTGTTTTAGCCTCTATTCACTTATTAACAACAAATCAGTTAAAGAACTGTTCAAAAATGCTCTTTAGTGCAATGATGGTGAGTGAATGTAGGCTCAAAATTATGAAATGTAGGCAAAATTTGGCAGGCAAGAATTATTCTGTTTCTATCGCCAATAGTGTAGCAATGTATGATGTCACATTTAAATGCAATGAGGGGCATGGTTAGGGGTAAACTTGCGATCACACTAGAGTTTGCGCTTGCAAAATTCTGTCGTACGGTGCTGTGAAAAGGGGTGGGATGATTAGACGTTCATAAAAACGTGCAATTAATCCATATTTTAATTATCTGAACACAGAGATCGCGTTTTGATTTTCGATTGGTCTTATACAATCATGTGATGCGATTTCACAGGTCAGATTTCCCCAAGCTGGAACATTACAATGCAGCCAAACGGGAAACTTGTCGCACAAGCTTGCGTTTCCGGTTTGCTGCATTTGCATTTACATGAATGGAAGTCTATGGGGTGAAAAGTGCAGTTTGACCGCGACTTATGCCTTTTTGGGGGGAAAAAAATCATATATTTCAGTACAGATGACATTGTATGAATTTGTACAAATTAGACACTTGCGAAGAAGATTTTGCTAAATCTCCATGTGTATGTATATCGGCATGTATGAGTAATTGACAATAAAACAACACTGGATAACTATAGGAATTTGTTTGCACAACTCAATGATACTGTGTAACATCACCATCTAGTGGCCTGTAGTTTTATAGTAACATTAGTATAACTATATACGCTGGGATAGTTTTGACAACATATTAATCTCTACATGAAAAAGTAAAGGAAAACCTTTATCATTTTTAGTGCAAAAACGTGGTGTAAACACACTAATTTGCAATTTAAAAATACGCAAAATCAGATGACAATTAAGAACATGTTCAATTACTTTGGAATAGTTTAATATTAAAGCTAAAACCTATTTTTGTAAAATGGTTTTGAAAATTATACTCAGGTTTTTTTGCTTTTGACGTGATGCCGTTTGGTTTGCGCAACTCATGATGTTTTGCTTTACAAAAACACTAGAAGCCAAAAACAATGGTTTATATGCTAATTTTATGGATCTTGTAAGTCACAACCCATCACACCAAGGGAAATAAGCTAGTGTGGAGTGGAAGAGTTAAGAGGAGAGGAGTGACTTTTTAGCTCCGGGTCGGAATTATGAGCTGTCTCACATCCTCTTCCCTCAGTCAGAGAAAGAGCTGAGCTTATCTGCAGCTTGACAGATTATCCAATCAAACGCAGCGCTATTAGTGGGTGGAGGAGATTAGCTCTGATCCTCCATTTTCATAGGTTTTAAAGTGATGAGCGTGAGCGAGGATTGCCAGTTTATATCCTGGTCTGCAGCGACAAGCATATCTCTCCATCAGTGCTGAGCAGAGAGAAAGGGTCTTTTCATTTACCGAGAGAAGCAGGGTAGGACTAGGTCCTTGGGGGGAATGAGGGGTTAGGATTTTCCACCTGCGAGTCCATATATTTCATTTCCCAGGAGTGGGTCACTTTTTTTCATTTGGCCATTCAAGAGATATCTGTAGTGTTACTATTTGCCAAGCTGCTTACCGAGAATGTTTGTTTACACCTTTTCTAAAAACAGACTGAGTGGTGGAACTGCATTTTAAGTCAACAAGAAATGGTGTTAAACTGTTACTGTCAAACAGTTCATTCTATAATTTGATGTTGATTCAATATAATTCAGTGACTTTATTCATTGGTAACTGATTAGACTGTGAAAAATGGGTGTCGAATGCCAGAAAAATGCTGAAAAAAAGGCTAAAAAATGTCATTCAAAAATATTGTTTTTTTTCCAGAGGCAGAGCATGAATGTACAATTGATTTAAAAATTGTTAAAAATTAAGAGGATAAACTTGCAAAACTTATATCCCTCAGGAATAACATCGAGTTCTGGCTACATGATAATTTTGTACATAATTGTTTGTTATGATAGTCCTTGTGAATTTGACTATTTGAATTCTTGTTGGGCAGTGGACAAGAAACTTTTCAGATCAATCATAGTTTTTTATTTTACCTTGAATGGCATGGATGATGTCATCATGAAGAAGAAACCAACAATTGCAACATAGGCTCATTCTGAAAATGTAGCCCTATATACATTTCTGGAGATCATGAATTATGTAGCCATAAGTACACGTATGGCTGCATTTCATCTTTAAAATAAACGATTCGGAATGGCGCCGTTCCTTTTTGCGCTTACCAGCTGACCGTTTACCTCCGTGTGAATGCCTTTCCTGCTGTTACCAGTTTGTCCAGTGGCTTGCCGTGTACGCCAGCGGACTTGAAATGAAGAGGAGTTGACCACGACGATGGGGTTTGAGTTCGGCAAAGAACGTCAATTGGTAGTTTTGAAAACACTATTGGTTGGGTTTAGGAAAAAAAGCAGAAGGGGCCAGTCAATCAGTCAGTCAGTCAGTCAATCAATCAGTCAACAGCGGCCTCTGGTAGATTTACGTGAGAACAGCAGGCGCAAATGGCACTTGCGAGAGAAATTTGAGATCTCTAAAAGCGTACACAACGGCCTCTGGTGGATTCAAGAAAACAAAAACAGCAAAAAAAAAAACGTACCACCTGGGATGTATTTCAGGATCACCAGAAATGTATATAACGGTGTGTTTTCAGAATGAGCCTGCATTGAACAATTGCCTTTTGCAAACACGAAAGTCAACTAAAAATGGGTACTGAAGAGGTGCATTTTATGCTGGTCATTTGTCAAAAAAACCCCAAAAAAACTTAAGGTTACACCAATACTAATATCAAACATTTTAAAACAATGGAGGCTTTCACAGAATAGTCTGTAAACAGTGTTACGGATTTGTGAGCATTTTTCTCTGCAGTGCTACAGTGAAATCAAAGTGTGCAAATGCTGCTGTCCCCTAGACAGAGTGCTTATCTTCACTAAAGTGTCAGGCATAGGATAAGTGACTCATTTGGGATGGAGCTAATCTCCATAAGGCAGGCAATAAACCTGCTCTCCATCTCCACTCCCTGCACATCTACACGGTGGGAGAGACTAAAGGGGCCCACAAGCTGATCGCCGCACTGACGCGAGGAGCAGATTTATGATCCCTGGGTGCCGCCTGAATTGGGCCAGCTCAGCTTTACAGAGCGCCATCGCAGAACCCCCCACAACTCAAACTTTATGCTTTCCTGTAGCTCCATGAGACACAGAAGGAAGAAGACTGGGAGGTCAGATTATAATTCATTTAATTGAGTCTTAAAAGGGCCCCCAAGGTCCCAATGGTAATCAAGCAAAAGAAGGGAGCACAGATACTTATAGTTACAGAAAGAACCTACAGTGTTGTAAATGTGTGTTTTTGTGATGCCAGTGCTTTGCTATGGTGTTGCTTAGACTTCATTTTCTGTGCCGTTTCTACAGGTTGGTTGTTTACAGTCCCAAATCACAAGACTCAAGTCTCTTGCTGATTTCAACTTTTACTATTCTTTTGGGATAATCTGAATATAATTACTCATGGGCTCTCAAGGCCCTACAGGAGAACAGGCAAAAAGAGATGTTAGGGGTTTTCTAAAAAACTTGCAGCTACTATATAAAGCAAGAAAAAAATTACATCTTCTGTAGGAAAAGAGATGGCAAGATGTTGTAAAACTCACCACAATACAAGGGTATTGCCACTTTGTTATGCAGTTTCCAAGATGATCTTTTTTTTATTACAGGTTTGAATACAAATTTTACAATCTTCCTGTCCTTATCAGTATAAAAATGCAATGACAAAATTTCTTCTGTAGATTCCAAATACCCAATGGAGAACAGTAGTAACTGAACCTAACCTTCATAACCTTTTTAGCATGCTGCTATGTGACTTTCGGGATGATCTGGGTAGTCACCACATGCACACAGTGTAGGTGATTTCAGTTCCACGGGGAAACATTTGGCACACACACATTTGCATTCAGAACCCACCTAACTGTGAAGGCAGAATGTACACTGCAATTACAGAATGCAAAACATCAGAACAAAACAAATATTTCCAGGGGGAAAAAATACAAACTGCATGGCATCCTGGAGCCAGCTTTTTTCTAAGTATCCGACTACCCTTTCCCCTAATTCCCTTTATAACCTTTCAACCTATCTCCTATATTTTCTGCTAGATGAATCCATTTAATTTCTTTGCACAGACATTCCGTCTGGAGTGAGATACTTCTTCCTGTGCTTTCCACTCTCCGACAAGGCGATAAAACCCAAAGCGAGGCCCCCCAGAGACCCTGCCAGCACTCTACACCAAAGCCAGCGGGGCTCGGTCCAGAACCTTTCATCAGAACCCTCTTATGTGCCGGTATTTTACCAGTGACGCGCCTGTACACTGATCACCCCTCATCTCTGCTTCGGCAGACAGACTCCTGCAATCTCAACAAGCTTTCTGCACTCACAAAAAAACAAGACCATACAGATAATCAGGGAGAAAGAGAGAGACAGAAAGCGAGACATAGCAAGTAAGAGACAATAACAGAAATTACCCACAATGCTTTTAGGCAAAGCAGGTAGTTTGCAGCAACAGGAAGGTTTTGAGTAGCTCTCGACTGCAGGTGTGTGTATCTGTGTGTGTGTGCTCGCAAAGACGGTAAGCACTCTCAGCATAATGAAAATTGTCCTTCTGAAATGTAAGAGATGATTGTGGGTATTCGTCTGACGTCTCTCTCATCCAGACTGTTCAGCAAGTAACAGCGTTGATGATGACAATTGAAATCTTGATGGAAATGGCTCAGAAACATCTAGCATGTATCTCTATCTGTCACACGCACACACATTCATACCGGGATGAAAGGCTTTCTGAGAGCCTAAGATGAAAGCTGGCTTGTTTCTTTGCATCTGGTCCTCTTTAGGAACAGAAAGAGAATAGCTAAGAAGAGTTAGAGAAGAGAGGAAGAGAGCAGACAGGAGTGCCTACGCACTGTCTGATGCAGTTTTCACGAAACAGTAGCAGGAATCAACCCAAAAAGCCTGCCGGCTCCGCAGCTGTTCCAAATCCTGCAGCATCACGGGGTCTCGCAGTAACACTGGCCAACGTCCGTCAGAGGAACTGGGGATGTGAGAGACAGGAAATGGTTGTAGAAAAAACTACTTTATATAAGGATGTTTTTCTTCATTCTACACTGTCTTTTCTTTATCGCTTTTCAACATTCAAGTTGACGTGTAATTAAAATCCACATGTTTTCAAAAGGCTGTACATGTTATTACAGAGCCCCTACGGGGACATAGTGTTGGGAGACGATAAAATGAGATAGGAGAAATGCGCTTATGCGCTCTTGCAAAAGTATTGTGGTCCCCCCAAAAATTTGCATTCTCTCATAATACTGTTGCGTTCCCCTGAGACACTTTGCATTCCCTTGCAAAACATTTGCCTTTTCTGACAAAGCTATTGCATTCCTCTTAGATAATTTGCATTTGCAGTAAAAACATTTGGGTTCTCTCTAAAATGCTGCATTCGTTCAATAGTATCTGGATGCAGCCTTTATGATGCAAGCCAAGATTGCATCACTCAGCGATGCAATGTCAGACACAATGCACTCAATGGAGTGAGTGACGTCACAGTGACAGGTAGCGTTAGGGGTGGGGTTAGGTGAGCACATTAAAAAGCATTGGATGCAGCTCAGATTGCACTGCACCAGGTCTGCATGCAGACCCATCTCCATTCGTTTGCTAAATTCTTGCATTTCTCTTTAAAAATTTGTTTTCCTTTTTCACTAATTATGTGGCTCATTGATTAGCATTGTTGCCTTACAGCAAGAAGAGCTCCGGTTTCTCCCACAGTCCAAAGACATGTGGTATAGATGAATGTATGAGTGTGTATGTGTGTGTGTGTATTTGAATAAGGGCATACTCACACTAGGTACAGTTGCCTTGAACATTGCCGAAGCGCGATTGTCCCCCCTCCCCTCTCCCCCGACAGCCTGCACTCACACTGTAATTTTACCTTCTGAACCTGGGCACGCTTACATCATCGATGATGCAACTGTTCAGTTTAACAGGAAGAGAAGCACTCTCATTCAGCACATTGGAGATTGCTTTAGTTATATCTTTTTACCCATTTGGGAAGAGGTGACATGCAGTCAAATATTTTGCACAAGACAGATCCACAACTTTTGACGCTCATAAATTATAAAAGTCATCGTGCTGCACATATTAGGAGGTTTGCTGAAGGTGCAAGGGGGTTGTGTCTTTAATAAACTACGACAGTTTGCTTTCATTTTCAGTTTTGGGCTCAGGTGCCCGTTGCACTTACACTACAAGCGTACCACGCCAAAGCCCAACCGAACCGCGTTTTGGCACACCTCTTACAACCGGGCTAGAGCCGACCAACTAAACCGTGCCTGGGCTTGATTAGAGCACTCACACTTGTCAAAAGAACCCAGAAACGCACCTGGGCATGGTTTGGATAGAACATTGTAAGTGCACCCTGAGAGAATGTATGGGTGTTTCCCTGCACTGGCGGTTCATGAGATAGTTTACTCTCAGTGCTGGTTTATGGCTGGAGTAACATGCACCAGAGTAATTGGAGATTCACTCTGCTGTGGTGACCCCTGATAAATCCAGGGACTAAGCCGAATGAATAAATAAATTACAAAAACCACTACAAGCCTTAAGACACTACATTTTCTCGCTAAATATTTGTATTCTTTCTAAAATTATAGTTTGCTCAAGAAACATTGCACTTTATTACAAAATGTATCTCTTGTAAAACTATTGCATTCCCCAAACAAAACTTGCATTCTTGTCCAAAACATTTCTAAAATTGTATAATCAGATGAATGCAAAAAAAACCCTCTACACTTTCCTATAAAAACACAAACCCAAACCTTAACCAAAATATTAATTCTCAATTAAGATGTTTCAATCCTACATTTTTTTTTCCATTTTTGACAACCCATCCACACTATGAGCGACTCGCAGCAGCAAAGCGACAATCGACCATTTATTTCAATGGAGAGTAAGTGACTTCCGGCGACCTCCCTCTATGCAAGCGACAGCGACTGTTGGCGACCAGGTGGGCGTGTTGAGCAATGCAACAAAGTTGAGAATCCTTCAACTTTATGCAAATGAAGATCGACTTTCTTGAGCGACAGTCAATAAGAGCACCAGTAGAGATCACGTAATCCTCTCTCAGCTCGCTAGGCAGCTACAAAATCGCTGCTAGTGTGAATGAGGCAATACACTCAGTTACTGCATATGCATCTTTTGCTACTTGGATTTACTGGACAGCATTCTTAATGAGTAAGACATCAATAACCAAAGTTCAAGCAAATTCAACTTTAACCCATTTGCTTTTAAAATTACTTAACTTTAGAAGGTCATGTAAAGGCAGTTAACTTTTTTCAGTTCTACTGTTTATAGAATAGAACTGCGACACTTTCTAGGTGTATATCTTTTCAATCCCAAAAGACTATCCTCTCTGTCTTTTATCAGGTCTACATAAAGAGATCTAAAGGGGTGGAGCCAAAGGAGAATAAGAGAAAAAGCACCTATGGCGAAAAATCGACTTATTAATATTCATGAGGTGAGCATCCACAATGGTGCGAGGCATCAAAGTCAGGAAGTAGTGAAGACGCTGTTCCTCATCTCCTCCAGACTCTCCATTCTTCATTGCTCTTTTATTCTCTGCGCTCTCGGTCCCTCTCTATTTATTTCCATGGATTACATTGTGTTTGTGTCAAGGTATAAATGTGTGGATGCGCGCTAGAGGCCGGCTCGCGCGATGGGAGACTTGAACAGATCCCTCTTCTCTCTGCACTCACTTCCACCTCCACTCCGGGGGACACACACCGCTCGGAAAAACACACACACACACACACACACACACACACACACACAC
>CAIGQZ010000320.1:3254895-3274127 GCA_903798205.1 Danio tinwini | reverse complement strand
AAAAGTAAATACATATTTAATGATGATATTTAAATTAATTTAACTACACTGAATTGAACGTCAACTCTCAAAACTGGACTAGATGCAATTTACCATAACTTCTGTGTTAAGCTGCTTTAACACAATCTACATTGTAAAAGCACTATAGAAATAAATATGAATTTAATTGAATATTTTTGACTGGCACTGAATCTCATTTTTCACAAAAATATGAAGCAGCTCAACAGTTTTCAACATTGATTACAATAATATTAATAATTAAGTTTTTTTTTCTGAGCATAGCTTTATATTATAATGATTTCTGAAGGAAGATGTCACACTACAGACAGAAAAAAAATTATGCTGAAAATCAGTTTAAAGCATGCAGGAACCAAATAAATTTCTAAATAAATTCAGTATAAAAACATTCAGTAATAATATTCACAATTTTATGTTTTTTTTAATCGAATGAATGAAGCCTTGGTGAGCAAAAAAAAGGCTTTTTTTTAAAGCATAACACATCTTACTCATCCCAAACATTTGACCGGTAGTGTACGTGTTAAAAATCCATTAGCAGCATTCACAGGAGAAAAAGGTCTTGCACTGCTATAAATGAGACTGTACATCTGCAGTATATGGGCTGTTGCCTCTTGGCTTGAAGGGAATCACAGTCCATGAATAATTGTTTACAGAAGACAATGACTGCTCATAAAATGCCTTCATAGAATAATAAAACTAAGTAGATCACACACACATAAGCACACATACACGTGCGCACACATACAGGGACACACACACACTATTGTTTTTCTGCCATGATGGGCACTTCTATTCTTGTTTTTACTAATCCTTAATGTAAAATGTAAATTTTCATTAAGATTTCATTGATGTCATTTAGCATAGTTATTTTTTTTCTATTATGGATTGTTGACTTGCCCCATAATGTGGATATATAATGAGACAACAAATAATAAGCAGAAGAAATTAATAAATTGTACTAACACGCACACACATATGCACACGCGCACACATGCACACACAGTTTATTTTATGCCCTCTGCTCTTCATTTCAA
Organism: Danio tinwini; assembly: GCA_903798205.1. Lineage (NCBI taxonomy): Eukaryota > Metazoa > Chordata > Actinopteri > Cypriniformes > Danionidae > Danio > Danio tinwini. The sequence goes on along the minus strand of CAIGQZ010000320.1, from coordinate 3,273,075 downwards.
TATTCTATAATTATTAAAAATATATTTGGTATTTTGCAGCTAAAATACACAATCATATAAACATTTTTTGTAAAATATCTAGATTTCTAAATTCTAGAGATATATAGAGAAACAAGTTACTTCAGATTATTATAATTTTTTTTAAACATTTTGCTTTAATTAATAAAAAGCTACCAAAATACTTTAATGAAATACAAAAAAAATTGAATTTATTCAAAGTATGTTTATACTTAAAATAACAACAAAGGGTTACAAAAACATTAACAAACAAAAAAAAATTAAATATTGAACTTATTTAAGCTATATTTATACATTAAATAAAACCAAAAGGTTACAAAAACATTAACAAATAAAATTAAATATTTAATTTATTCAAACTATGTCTATACCTAAAATAAAAACAAAAGTTTACAAAAAATATTAACAAATAAAATAAAATAAAATAAAATTAAATATTGAATTTATTCAAACTATTTTTATACCTTAAAAATAAATATTACAAAAAAACACTAACAAATAAAATAAAATACATAAAATAAAATAAAAGTCAAATAAAATATTTAATTTATTCAAACTATGTTTATACCTGAAATGAAAACAAAATGTTACAAAAAACATTAACAAATAAAATAAAATCTACAGAATGTATTCAAACTATTTTATACCTAAAAGGAAAACAAAATGTATAATACCAAAAACCAACAAACAAAAAAAGTGGCCAAAGTGATGAACAGAAAATGACAAGCCAATAGAGCTGGTGCTGGCGCAAGGATGAAAAAGAGGGTTTTGAGTAGCTGAAATATTTGGAGGACGGATGTGAGATGTGTGTAGGCGGTGACAGGGTGTGAACAGGGTCATGCACAGAAAAGAACAACATTGACAGGGAAAGAAAAATCCTCCTTTCCCAACCTCACTTTAGATATTTTCACCATTTTCTGCTCTTTATTCACTAGCTTAAAATTCTCCTCGTACAAGACATTTCTGAGTGTAAATAATCGCATGCCTGTTTGATTTTAATCTTTCTGTCTCCCTGTTTGCTTCTGTCCCAGGACTTACTCTGATGTGCCCAACCAATTTTGAAAGGATGATCTGTGCTTATGTATTTGCATGAGTGCGTGTTTTCACTGCCTTGCGCTATAAAAACAGATTAGTTTGCTCTACATCTAGATGCAGGCAAGGTGAGCCAATAAACCAAATTAATTACAAGCTGTCTCTATATCACACAAACACACACACAGCTCTATCATCCTTTCAGTGGCTCCTCCGTGACTCTGCGAAAGACAGTTAACTCATGTAAATCTCCACAGAAGATCAGTTGAAAGGCACATCGCTGCAGCACGCAGCAACGCACCTGCTATAAAAGATTTAACGCAAGTCTTAATGTTAGTCGGAGAAAGAAAAACAGCAACAGGAGGTTTAGATATCCTGAAGATAATGAGACAGAGAGAGATACTGCATGTACAATAGAGAGACCAAAGAAGGAATGAGTGTAGCTAAATCTAGCAATGCTATGCTAACACATAAACACAATGTTTTGGTTGCTTGAGGAAAGTTCAGTGTATTTTTTTTGTTCACACCAACAACTGCCTCTGGGGGCGGGGGTGATGGGGGCGAGTTAGAATAATTCTAAGAGCCTACACCGTTTTGAGCCCCCCAAAGTTACTATTAGGGGCCACCAAACTCATTTTTTCCGTGACACCATCAGAATGTTGTCATAGGGCCTGGCCAACGGCGCCCATACAGTACAGACAGGCAGGGGTGGATTTAACCTATAAGTAAGGTCCGCTTATGGCCACATAAAATCTGAGGGCCCCCAAATAAATACCTAGAAGTATAAATTACACCTATAAATTATACATAACAGCGCTTTCTATCATATTTTGCATGATGAGGGTCTAAAAATTCAAATTTGAATGTAATTACTACATCTGCACAAATGTGTCCTCCACCCTTAATCATGGAGCAGTCCAGCAGTCAAATCAGAGAAGATTTATATTTAAAATTAAATAGTTTGTTTGTTATTATTATATTTTTGTGAAATTGTTGTAAGAAAACAAATCATTTTACAAGTTTTACAAGATGCTACAAGATGCTTTATGTGTTCTTGTTATTCTGCATTACGATAAAATGTAGACAAGAAGATCGAGTGATATAAGAAAAAAAATTAACAAAAAATAAATTAAAGTACAAAAGGTGCATTTTAGAACTTTTGGGCACCATGGCTGGAAGCTGTTAAGGGCCACCAAAGTCCTAAATCTAACCCTGCAGACAGGAAACCATTAGATGAAAAAAAAAACATTGATCATTAAATTAATTTAATTAATTCATTTAGTTCCATTCATTTACACAAAATTTGCACAAAAAAAGGATGTGATTAAGTTATATATATAGTTTTTTTTATTTTATTGTTGTTGTTGTTGTTATTATTATTATTATTATTAATAATATTTATTTATTAGTTTAAATATATTAGGTACCTATCTTACACAATCATTAACGTTTTTATTAACTCACAAATGCAACCAAAAAAAAAAATAATAATAATAAAATAAATAAATAAATTATTATTATTATTTCAGTTTTAAGAGTTAATAAATATTTTGTTTTTATTATAAAAGCATTTGTGAGTTAATAAAAAAAAATATATATATATAATAAAAATAAATTAAGAATATATATTAATTAAAATAAAACCGGAAAATCGGACCAGCCCAATTAAGGGAATTTTGTTCAAGTTATTGGAAGAAAAAAATGCAGTTGTTATCAAATGAAAATGCAGAAATAAAAATATAAAAAGCTGTTAAACTTATAAAACAGTTTATTAAAACAAAGCACTTTTTATCAATTCCATATTTCCTTTTGGGATGCACTTACAATAACCGCCAACCAAATGACATGGGTTGTGTTTGTCTGTCCATGATTTTTTCTCAAACACAAATTATTTCCAAGCCCATGATTAGCATCAGACAGCAGAGACAAAGGGTCAGATTTACTAATAGCAGTCTTTTTTTTTTTTTTTTTTTTGGCATTTAAAAGCTGCCAGAGTTTACTAAAGCTCTGTGGTAAAACATTAGTGCTGAAATGATGTGGGCACAATGATATTTGGAGTTGACCTTGTTTTGTTTTTCCTTTATTATTTTTTTAATAACAAAATAAATCACACAACTATAGACATGCAAACGTTTTTATATTATTCCATGGTCTGTAAAAATTCTTGATTCTGATTGGCTGGAAGGAGTGTAATATAATTGTTTAATGCACAGGCAGTTCCAGCCCGTTTTGATCACAGTTTGAAATAAATGCACTTCCCTCAAACATTACAGTTGTAGAAACCATCAAAACAGTTTCTCTGTACAATCTCAATGTGATCTCGACACTGATATGTGCTTCACCAGAGAGCTGATGAAGAGTAACCAACTCGAAAATATGATTGAAAAAGGTAGCTAACACAAATTACTAAGAGCTATTAGATATGTCCATGTCATTCTCACACACATACAAACACAATCTTTCTTTAAGTGAAGTTTATTTATAAACTAATTTCGAGAGGATCACGTGCTTATGATTGCTTGCAGCCGGCCCCGCATTATTCAATTCGTGATTCACCAATCAGACGATTCCCAAGCCAATATAAATACCCTAGGTTCCAAATCACAGCTATCTTCGTTTTGAAGAATCCCCCCTACACCCCTACTCTTCCTCCTTTCCTAGATGGGTGGCACGGTGGCCCAGTGGTTAGCACTGTTGCCTCACAGCAAGAACGTCACTGGTTCTAGTCCTTACCAAGCCAGCCAACGTTTCTGTGGGGAGTTTACATGTTCTCCCCGTGTTCACGTGGGTTTCCTCCAGGTTCCCCGGTTTCCTCCCTCCGTCCGAAAACATGCAACTTAAGTTAATTGACTAATCTAAATTGGCAGCATAGACATGCTCCTAGTAAGAAGTTATATCTTATAAGCAATCACTATCTGTTCATTAGCTACTACAGCAGGGAAGTTCTCGAGATCTACCTGAGCTCAAACTCCCCTCTCGCCTTGCAAACGGGAGGGAGCCCCGGGCTCGAGGACCTTATGAGCTCAGGGCTCTCTCCCGGGACAGCATGGCAAACAAGCTTTATAAACAATCATCAAGTGTGAACTCTTGAAAGTGGACACTAGGATGTAAGATTTCTAACTGACAAATATTTGTCTAAAATACTGACTACATATTTTATACTTTAACTTGTATGGCTTGCCGTGCATTAAAGTATTATAAATACACTTCATCTGGTGTTTTTTTGCCTGAGCATCGTGTATTTAGAATCCTCTAATGCAGAGCAAACAAACTGAAAACAACATTATTTTGCTTATCCCACTGGCAATCTTACCTAATTTCTACTTATTTATTCTGAAAACAATATAATATTTAACAGTTATCTAGACAATGCTTCTTGATTTAAGAATATTTAATTATTTAAACTAGAAACAAGACTAAATCTCTTCTCTCTTTTTTTGCCAGTGAACAGCAGCAGTTCTACTCGTGAGTGAGTTTGCACACATGCATCTGCAACCCTTGAGGTCTATAACTGTGCACTCCATGAATCGGTTGAATGTCAAGGTGTAGTGCGTTTGTAAGACATCTGCTGACATTAGTGCTGACACCAGCACCATGTCTCCTGTGCCGGAAAGGTCAGCGCTCGGATGAACCATGCATATAGCTCACATACGGTGGTCAGAGAGCAAGTCTTGAATCTTTTGATTCCATTAAAAAAAAAGAAGAGACGTAATAAAAATGTGTGGAAAAGATTCTGGTCATTTTCTCAGCGTAACCAACAAAATCAAATGGCTGAATTTAAATTTTTATTTTTTTTACAACAAGTGTACATTAATTAACATTCCCCAAGAACGTAAATAGTGATGCGCGGGTTACCTCATAGCCCGCAGAAACCCAGAGTAACCAGCGGGTCTGGTTGGGGCGGGTAAAGAAATTGTCACTATATTTGCAGGGCAGGTCATAAAAACCAAAATAAAAAAGTCCATGTATGTTGCATGCACCCTATATTAATATTTGGGATCTATTTTTGTATTTTACTAAGTTTTACACTTGTACTTTAATAAGGATACAATACAAAAGCCTAGTACATAGCCTAGCTAAGTAACCAAACCTTTGACATCACACAACAAGTCATAAAGCGCCAAGCAGCTTTTGTGATGATGATTGTCACTGCCAGCCACAAAAATTGGGAAATAAAAGTGAAGACAGAAGATGAGGTGTGGGAGTTATTGAGGTCAGAAATTTACATCATTAAAAGAAATAAGTTCAGGCTGCTAAATCTAATGTTTGGAACCGGTTTTCAGAAATAGTTGCGGCAGGAGACAACAGCAGTATTAGCTGCATGAAGTGCAACTCATGTAAAAAAATATACAAACACGGGAGCCACAAAACGGGCACTTCCAGCATTTTTGTTGCCAGTTTAGAGAACAATGTTTACAAGTGCTTTCAGGTTTAAATAAATGTTTTTTTCATTTGCTTTGCACTGCCTATATGTCGCGGGAGCGGGGCGGAGCGGGTTGTGAAAATAGTGGTGCGGGTTGGGTCAAATAATTTCATAAAAGTGAGACCCGTGGATTGGAAAAAAAACCCAGCCCGCACATCACTAGTACACAAATAAGACTTACATAACTTAATACACTTAATTGTCCCCAATGGGGAAATTTGTCTTGAACCCTAGGCCCACATTTGCATACACAAATCAACAAAAAAAATCAACACAAACATTCAATCATCAACACAAATATTACATATTTAAAAGTTTAATCTATGTAGGTAAAAACAATTGTATCTGAACACAGGCAGGCTATATCAATTACTGTGCGGCCGTAAAAACTATGCAAGGAGTCAGCTAATATATTTCTTTTTATTGGTGGTCCCTTTGCCACGTGTTCAAACTATAAACAATACTCAAATGAACAACAAACAACAACAACCAATATCAAAAAGCCCAGTGTTCACAATGTTGATTATTAAGAAGCCATTTCCTAAAACTTTACTTCATTTAAAAGAGACCCATTCTTTAACAGATTGTGCTCTAAAAGAAAAGCAAGCTTAACCAAAAGATTGAATGACTTCAGCAGCGATGGAGAATGAAAAACCAATGACCCACGATTCTGAGTTCTGCCTGCCTGACAGTGTACATTAATCAACATTCCCCAAGAACATACATGTACCCAATTTAGCCCAAAGACTAAGAAGTTTTCATTCATGGTCCCTTAGACAGATGTTAAAGGCCTATAACAATAAAAATACAAATTCAAACTATACACAATACTCAAATGAACAACAAACAACAACCACAACGATATTAAAAAGCCTAATACTCACAATGTTGATTATTAAGAAGCTCCTTTTAAAATTACACTTACACAATTTAAAAGATACACATTCTTTAACAGATTGTGCTCTAAAAAAAGCAAGTTTGACCAAAAGAATAAATAAATCCAACAGGGATGGAGAATGAAAAACAAATGACCACCAACTCTGAGTTCTGCCTGCCTGACTTCATCTCTTCATTGGATTTAAGCTGGAAAGTCCTTGATATCAGAACAAGAGACAGTGTACATTAATCAACATTCCCCAACAATATAAATGTACCCAAATTATCTAAAAGACTAAGATGTTTGCCAGATGTTGAAGGCCTATAACAATAAAAATACAAATTCAAACTATAAGCAATACCCAAATGAACAACAACCAAAATATCAAAAGCCGTTAGGTTTGCAGAGTTGATTATTAAGAAGCCATATCTTAATATTATAGTTAAATTATTTTAAAGATACTCATTCTCTAACATGTGGTATCAAATTTCACTGATGTGATGCTCTGAAAGAAAAGCAAGCTTGACCAAAAATAGAATGAATGAATTCAGCAGGGACGGAGAATGAAAAACAAATGACCCACGATTCAAAGTTCTGTCTGCCTGACTTCATCTCTTCGTTGGATCTAAGCTGAAAAGTCCTTGAGAAATAAAATTAGACGGAGTGAGAGAGAGTCAAATCTGTTCCGTTTTAATTAAATTTCCTGTCTGCCAAGGCCGGGACTGCCCTCCCCAACACCCTCCCCCTCGCTGGTTGCGTTGTAATTGCATTTGCAGCCTCATTTGAGCAGACTGAGTGAAGGCTGATTGTATTGGTCTGGTAATAACCACAGCGGGCTCATGGGCCGCCGAGGGCCTGTGGAAACACCGGCGTACCGATCCAATATGCAGCGCCTTTCCCTCCTCTGCACACTTTTGCTCTAAACCCCACGGGCGAGTCATAATTTCCTGGACTGCAGATCCCTGCAGTGAGCTGAAATCCACATCTCAAGACTGATGCATTCCAGGTAAAGAGCCTCAATAACTGGTCAACTAAGCAGAGAGCTTTTTAAAATTAATTGGGTTCTTAAATAAAAAATAAAATAAAAAATCAACCTCAAGGTTTCTTTGAAAGTAGTTAAACGGTAATGAGAACAGATTTCAGGGAATAAAACGCACAGAGTGAGAGGCAATCATCAAATTGAAGCAATCATCAAATTCTACTTCAAGTAGAAGTGCACCATTTTCAGGTTTCTTAAACTCAAACAGGGCACAGAATAATAAATATTTATATGGCAAGGGTATTAAAGAAATGACTGCCATTTCACTTCCGTAATAACACATAGATATTACATGCAAGCTTAAGGCACAGTTTACCATAAAATTGAAATGTGCTGTAATTTACTCACCCTCAGGCTATTAAATATTACTTTTTTGTTCAGTAGAATATTTTAGGTTAAACCATAGATCTTGGTCATTCATAAAATCCAAGGTAATGGCTATCAGCACTTACCGAGAGTAAAAAATCTATAAATTATTTGTTATAATTTATTTGTTATAATAAGTTATACTATAAATGATCATATATATATTGCCATTTTTTACACTGTAAAAAAATTATTCTGGGTCCTGCATAATCAATTTGTGTTGGGGCAACATGATGGAATCAGGTTAACTTATTAGTTTGTACAATTTTAAATGGGTTAAACATAAAACAATTAAGCTATCCCCCGAAAAAAAACTCAAGAATTGTGTTGTTTCAGCTCATTTTAAATAAGTAGGTTGAAAATTTTTTTATAATTTACAGTTTTATAATCATCATTCTTGGTGTGAATGACATTTAGACAGGATATTCACTGGGGGGGGGAAGTGTGTAAAATAAAGAATGGGAAAGTAATTTCAATGTCAGAGCAGGTCATTACATTTTTGAAGAAGGATTACAAAGACAAACATCTTTGGAATCATTTTCACAATGCTGTAGGTCCAATGTGCGTATTAGTAAAGTACACAGACTAAACTTTGATTTCAGCTTGACTTTAAATGTCACAGAAAAAGAAAGGACATAGAGCAAGCAGAAATTTGTTCTTCCGTCTTTCCAAATCCCACTGATTATGGCATATGTTGAGTGCAGAGAATACTGGAAGGCGTCCAGCAGTGCATCTCACTGAGTCTGATCTTTACTCAGAATCATGTCCTGTTGTCAGAAAACGCGTCAAAGACTAAGAGATTGCTGATACTAAAAAAGCGGGCAGTTTGTTTTGTTTTGCTGATGGATCAGGGGTGATCTCTGTGGTGATTACGAGTGTTGAATGTGTCCCTAAACCGCCTCGCAAGAGACAATTCCTCCCAGAGTCGTCACTGTGCCAAACGCATCTATCTTCGGCCCGCACAACAAACCCACTGTCTGGGAAAATGTCCAAGTCTTCTCTCTCCTATCCATCTCCTGATATCTTTAACACTTAAAACATCTGACAGACGAGACAGCAAAAATAGAAATGAGACCCAAAAAAGAAAGCCTGTGGACAATAAAAGCAATTCTCAGATTTTCTACAACCTTACATGGTAGCGTATTACCACAAGTAAATTCTTCCAGAGTGACAAAACCAAATGATTGACAGCAGGTAGATGGAGAAATGTGGACTGATAGACAGTAACTGCATTACATATTTTCAGAAAGAAAGCTAATACATACAATTTCAATATTGTTTCCCTAAACCCCACCCCTAAACCTACCCCTCATTGGTGGATGAGCAGATAATACTAGAATGTACGAATGAGATTGTACAATTAAATATGAATTAGCCACTAAATCATAAAGTTACATGCCTTAGCTTTACATTTTACAATACGTTGCTCTGGGTACATTTCTGATGATAAATCCACTAGATGGCGCAGTCTACAGTTTTGCAAATCTGAAATACATGACTTAAAGTTATTGCACACTGAATACAAAATTTTTGCACATTAAATTTATTCGACCTCACGTTGTGTCAATCATACTGACATACTGCCTCCAAAACTTTCATCTGTCATAAAAACGGGTTCAATATTTTTCATTTTTCGCATCTGAACAAAACACTTTGAGAGGTGCCTTTACAGTTCAGAGCCACCGTACAAGGGAAAGGCAAAATACAAAATGCCATCACTTAAGCCACAGATAACTTCATGACAAACACAGTGCATAATATGGCGAACAGTTGAGAACCCCATGCTGGATTAAGTGACTGGCACCCCTTTTCGCTGCTGCTGTTTGGCGTGTGTCCATACACTTGACTTACTGACCATAGACATTCTGTTGCTCCGATATGTCAACACGGCCGCCATCTATTATAATGTCTGTTGGTACTGCCATGTCTCTGTTCAGGATTTGTTTACGTACAGTACATAAATGTGTGAAGTATCACAAGCAATGTTTCGAAATTCCACTGATTTCCTGAAATACACTTTGCGTGTAATCCAGCGCAGCTATTTGATTATGAGCTGAACTCTCCTAGTATTGGATGAACACAATATGTAGCATATTTAGCTTTCTTTTTCTTTGGAGAAGAGAGGAGAACAATGTATCACTGCTTGACTTGATTCCAAAATGTTTTGCGTTTTATTATTATTTTTTTTCAATTAATATGCAGCAGACTCAGTGTGCAAGGTTTGTGTAAATGACTTTTCGGATATTAATATGAAAAAACGCATATGAAACTTTCGGACTTCTGTGAGAAGACCTTTAGGGTGTATTTTGTTGTGCAAGACAGGGCTTGTCATACAGACCAGCGAACCTAAACGATTCACTAAACCCAACCAACTGTGTTTTTAAAAGAAAATGTAAGATAAAAGTTTACTGCAACCCCAATGGTTTTACCTTTACATTACTTTATCTGCTTTGTGAAACCATGCTTCAGCGGACTTGAATCTGAGCTCTATACATCATCATACAAGTGATTTACTGAATAAAAAGACCACGCTAGAAAAGTTGATCATATGGAGATAGACCAACACAATCTCATAACAATTTTTGATTTAGTGGTTAATTCGTATGAATTCGTACGATCTCATTCTTACAATTTAGTACGCTTTGCTCATCCCCTAATGACGGCTGGGTTTAGGGAAGGATTGGGTGCCAAAATCGTAAATTTTCATATGACTGAACTCATACAAATTCGTAAGTATTACCCACTAAACTGACAAAAGGTTATGTTTCCTCGTGAGATCAGGCTGGATAGACGGTTGAGGCAAAAATATTCAATTACAAATCATAAACAATGTTAACTAGGTTTGTTAATTTATTTGATGTAAAGCAATGAACTGTATAAAAATAATAATTTATTCATTGATATGTCCCTGAAAACATTATTAGTGTAAAAAGAAACAAACATTGTTGTCGTCATACTGCATAGTGTTCATTTTACCAAGAAACTGCAGTCAAATGCATATTTAAATATGTTTTTGATGTTTCACAAGACTGTTCCAATGAGCCTGTGTTGGATAGATTTTTTTCTTTAAAAAACTATTCTTTTAAACTTTTACTTCCTCTGAAGCTAAAATGACCCCTTTTTTTCCCACACAGATGACCCGTCATGCTTTTTAAGACATCTAATGTACCTAAAGCTTAAAATCTCTGCACCTATGACCCGTCTGAATCCTCCTTGAGGCATCAGCGCAGTGCTGAAGTGTTTAACGGCTGAGCGTGAACTGTGTAGAAAGCGTTCAGAGAAACCGTGAAGCTTCTTTTCATCGTGTCTTCACAGAGCGTCTCCCTTCGAGACAGGAGCACAAACAGCGGAGAGAGATTCTACTTACAACACAAAAGAGCGCATGAATATTTAACACATGTTACCAAATAGTGAGAGAGGGAGAATGAGAGACAAAGAAATCAAAACCCGATATCAGTGCAGACAGAAGATCACCTGGGACGGAGAGTCTGTTACCATGTTTGGAAAAGGAACTCAGAGTTGACGTACACAGATACACGTGAACAAACCAACAAACACTTCCTGTTACGCCACTGTCTAGTAGAGTTAAAATGGCATTTCGATTGACTTAAATGAAAACTACACTCTAAGAATAGAAGTGTATCTAAAAGTCTACAATGACATGTTCATTTTCAACTTAAAGCATTTTTGATCACAGAATGCATTTCTATTCCTTACATACATTGTAAAATGTGATTATTTGACTTTGCTTAAAGTGAGTAAATCCCATGTAACAAAACTTCATTTGACTTAATGTACAGTATATAAGTATGCACAGTCCATTGTATAAGAAAAAAAACCCATTGTAAAAATCTATTGTAACTGAGAACTGTTATTTTACATAATGTATTTAAGTATGCACAAATACTTAATTAATTTAAGGTAATGGGTTTACTCACTTTTTTAAAGTAAAGTCAACAAATCACAGGTCTACTGGCCACTTTTAAAGTGAAGTCAACTAATTGCTTTAAAGAGAACAAATCGCCTTAAAAGCAATGGGTTTAATCACTTTTTAAAGTAGTCAACTAATCGCTTTAAAAGCAATGGGTTTACTAACTTTTTTAAATTAAAGTCAACTAATCGCTTTAAAAACAATGGGTCTACTCACCCTTTTTAAAGCAAAGTCAGCAAATCACTTTAAAGTGAACGAATCAACTCAAAATAATGGGTTTATTCACCTTTTAAAGTAGTCAACTAATCACTTTAAAAGTAATGAGTTTACCACATTTTTTAAATCCAAATAATCAATTTAAAAGCAAGAGGTTTATCTACTTAATTAAAATCAACTAATCACTTTAAAAGCAATGGGTCTACTCATCCCATTTAATGCAAAGTCAATTAATCACTTTAAAGTCAACTAATCACCTCAAAAGCAATCATAAGTCATCTAATCGCTTTAAAAGCTATGGGTTTACTCACTTTTTAAAATGAAAGTCAACTAATCGCTTTAATAGCAACAGGTCTACTCACCCCTTTCAAAGTAAAGTTACTAATCCCTTTACAGTCAAATAATCACCTTAAAAACAACGGGTTTAATCACTTTAGGGTAGTTAATAATCGCTTTAAATGCAATTGGTTTACTAACTTTTTAAAAGTAGTCAACTAACCACTTTAAAAGCAAGAGGTTTATTCAGCTATTTCAGTAAAATCAACTAATCGCTTTAAAAGCAATGGGTTTACCCATTTTTTAAAAGTAGTCAACTAATCACTTTTAAAATCAACAGGTCTATTCATCCTTTTAAGGCAAAGTCAACTAATTGCTTTAAAGTGAACTAATCACCTTAAAAGTAATGAGTTTCATCACTTTTAAGGTAGTCAACTTATCGCTTTAAAAGCAATGGGTTTACTAACGTTTTTAAAAAGTAAAATTAACCAACCACTTTAAAAGTAAGAGGTTTATTCACTTAACTAAAATCAACTAATCACTTTAAAAGTAACTGGTTCACTAGTCTCTTTTTAAGTAAACTAATCACTTTAAAAAGAATGGGTTTACTCCCTTTTTAAAATTACAGTCAACTAATTGCTTTTAAAGCAACAGGTTTACTCATTTTATTAAAAAGTCAAATCAATTAAATGCTTAGGAAGCAAACATTTTATTCCTTTTTTTAGAAGTAAAATCAACTAATCCCTTTAAAAGCCACATGTTTGCTCCTTTTTATGTGAAGCCAACTAAAAGCTTTTTACAGTGCAGGAATAAATTACATTTTACAGCACATTCCCACACAAAATGGTCATTCACATTATTGCTGCTTTTATTGTATCTCTGATTAAATAAACACTCTTGGTGAACAGCTTTCTTTCAAACCATTTAAAAATATGAATGTTTTCAAATTAATGTTTTTGATGCTTGCACTGATTATGAAATCTACTAATTACCATCCACATCCATCTGGACACAAACCCAAACTGCCACACAATCATCCTTAAAAAAACTCACTAGGTTTTCAGTGTATGTCCAGAGGACAGCTTAATTGTCAAGTGATGCAGTGTGGAGGGTCGGCTTGACTGATAAAGACCTTATTTGAGCACGAGTTGTGTTTCTGGTGGCCGGAGGGAGTTGATAGCGAGGGCTAATTAACAGAGCTTATTTACCTTCTCTTCTCAGAGGCTGTTGGACTCGCAGAGAAATCAGCTCTACCACAAACCACAGATTTACACATACACACGTCAGCCGAATAACTCAAGCCTTATCTAGGTGAAAAACAGAAGAAAGACCTTATTTCTAAGGCCACAGTGGCGATTCGGGCTATTTATGGGAGGCCTGTTTTCCTTTGAAAGCAGACAAGATTAAGCAATGGAGAAATTCAGCCCAGAAGACACAGATGGATGGTAATGTTAAGATGATGGAAAAGAGCGAGAGGGGAAAAAAAGCTGCGGATATTGAGTTGAGCCGGATCGATCAATGGCAGCTCAGTTTGCTGACACACACATTAACTCGTCAGTGGCCGAGCAATTGGTCGATGCAACACTGGTTATGATGCGGTTTAACTCCCCAATGAGTGCTCAGCCTTCAGGTAGCTTAATTAATATAACACACTGCGCTATTGACAATCTATAGTGGGAGGCTCTTATAGATAATCAATACTAATATCATCGCCATTCGTTACTGCAAGCTAATCATTGTAGCTATGCAGGGAAATGTTTTACCCACTGGAACTTCGACAGGTGGGGGGAAAAGAGTTTTGCACATGATACATACAAATACATTTATATTTGAATACAAAATTATCAGCTCTCCTGTGACCCCCCCCCCCCCCCCCATTTTGAAATATTGCTCAAATGTTTAACAAAGCAAGACATTTCCTATCCAATGATTTGCCTAATTATTCTAACTTGCCTAATTAACTTAATTAACCTAGCTAAGTCTTTAAATTACACTTTAAGCTGAATTCTAATGTCTTGAAAAATATCTAGTAAAAAATATTATGCACTATCATCATAGCAAAGATAAAATAAATCAGTTATTAGAAATGAGTTATTAAAAGTATTATATTTTGAAATGTGTTCAAAATATCCTCTCTCCGTTAAACAGAAATTGGGAAAAATATATATACAGGAGGGCTAATAATTCTGACCTCAACTGTATATATATATATATATTTTTTGCTAGAAAGAAAAAAATACGAACGAACGAATGAGTGATTGAACAAATGAGTGAGTCACGTTCCAGGCTTGCAGATTGCTGGTAAACATGCACCATCACACGGACTACAATTCTGTCACTTTATGAACTACATATCTTGTCATACACCTCACACACTACTGTTTCCGGTTCTCCAATGATTACGCGCAGCTGGTAGCTGATCAAAGACTAATTACATGGAATATTTATACAGCTCACATTCCCCCACATGCTTGGCTGAGTCATGTTGTATGTTTACCTGTAAAACTGCAAAGCAGTTTCTTTGTCTAGTTCTACTGTGCCTTAGATCCTTGCCTTGTTTCTTTGTTTGCCGCCTGCACCGACCTCTTCCTGTGACCATGACTACGCTATTGGATTACCTTCATGATATTGTTTGTTCCTGTTTGAACATTGCCTGCCTCACTAAGCTGTTAATAAACTGAATGAATGAATGAATGAATGAAACAATGAATGAATGAATGAATGAATGAATGAATGAATGAATGAATGAATGAAAAATAAAATGAAATGCTGAGTCTTCTTTTGGACAAAATACATTTCCTCTCTTTTGATGTTAAATATCACCAGGAAAAGTTCCTGACAGGTTTTGTGCGATTCATACTTCAACCTTGAAATTCCACTAACATCTGACAAAAAATGCCACAATAAACTGAAATGATTACTTTCGCAAGCCTAGTCACCTATCAAATCCTATATGTAATCAAAAAAAAGTCACTAAATGCCCCAATGTCATCCAACATGACTTAAAATACATCACTTGACTTGTAAACTATCTAAAGTCCTTTCTTGCCATTGCATGTCATCTTCAAAACAGATGCAGGAATCTAATTCATATACACTCAATGCTTTACCACTAATGCATGAAACAATAAACCACGGGTCAGGCCAATCTCTGTCATGCCGAGTGGCAGATAAATTATGTTCAGTAAAGCGATAGGAAGGGTAAAACTGACATTGGGTTATGTGAAGATGGCACAGGGCAGCATGATGGCATAATCATGACATAAACAGTCTAGTAATGCCAGTTTTCTGCTTCAGCAGGCACGTCTTGCAGGGAAAATACAATTTCACAAATGCAGAGAAGAAAATGAAAAACACAGAGGCCATTAGAAATATAGTGCAAAAGCAAACTGTGATTCAGAAGAATACAGGGTAAAAATAAAGACTATATTTTATACCCTGTAGCTGTTTTAACTCTACTATACTGTTTACAGGTCAAAGCCTCTACTCATTTAAATTGAGAAAACTCAATAGGTGTTTATGAGTTTTACTGTTTAGTCATATCACACATTTAATTGTATTGAATATTTTACAAAACCATAGTATAGTCTATTGCAGTGTTTCTCAACCACATTCCTGAAGAACCACCAGCTCTGCACTTTTGCCATGTCTCCTTAACCAAACACACCTGATTCAGATCATCAGCTCATTTGACTGAAAGACCTGTAATGGGTGTGAGAGACAAAGGAGACATCCAAAACATGTAGTGTCTCCAGGAACGTGGTTGAGAAACGCTGGTCTATTGGACATTTTTTTATCACTTTATAAAAAATGAATCACTGTCTGACCATCTGAGATTGGATTATGATTTTCAACATTATTACAGCACACTGTGGGAGTTTATTAGTACCATTTGTTGTTCACTTTTGACATCTGATAGACCATTTGATGACCTTCAGTCATACTTCAGTTATTCTTTGTTTACCATTAAATAAAATAATCATTTACAGATTGTACTTTTTCTGGACAGTTTTTATTATAACTCATGTTTATGGGTTAGGGTCTTGCATTGTTTTTAAACTTGGAGTAACCATTTTTAGCCAGTTTCCACTGAGTGGTGGTCTGTATGTGTTCATATTCGTTGCATTTATTTATTTATTTATTTTATATAATTGCAGAAGTTACAGTAGGCTATTTCGCATTGTCATTGATCTGCAGTTATAATCAAATCATGTTCATAGAAAGGTTAGTAATGAACATTTATACACAAGTATGTGTGTATAAAGCATCTGTTTTGTGAGAAGTGCTTCTCATATGATATGTGAACGACCCATACCGCTTTGCTTTGACATTTCCTTGAGCGAAAGTGACGTTGACTGAAACCATTGGTACCCTTTTGGCAGTGGAAACACAAGCCTGATAAAGGTGACCCATACCAACCCGTACCATACTGTACCACTACGTGGAAATGGGCCATTATACCTTATGTACTCTATGTGCTTCGTTCAATATACTTATGCATGTGTTGATTTGATCCTATTTGTTTGATTGCAGTTATTGTCGCTGTTCCCGATGCTAGAAATACTGATGGAAAATCCTAAAGGTTGATTTAGTGTTAGGAGGTTTTATTAAAAGTTAAGTTCACCCTAAATGAAAATTAAGTTATTAAACTACTCCTGTCATTCTAAAAATCCCCCAGACCTTCGTTTATCTCTAGAACACAAATTAAGATATTTTACATGAAAAAGTCCAGTAAAAGAAGCAAAAACATTGTCAAAACATTTCATGTGACTTCAGTGGTTCAGCTGTAATCATATAATGTTCCAAAAACAGTTTTATGCACCAAAAAATTATTATTTTTTTAATATAATTTAGTATAATTTAATAAATAAATTACTTTGTTCACCAATGTCTACCACGTCAAATCAAACACACCCTGACCTGTTGCAGAAACAAAAACAAATGCGAACAAAAACTTTGTGTTTTTGGTGCACAAAGGTGTTCTTGAAGCTTCATATGATTACAGTTGAAGTCACATGGAGTGTTTAAAAACGTCTTTGGTTCCTTTTCTTGAGACTATTGCTGTCTATGGAGGATGAGAGAGCTCTCGGATTTCATCTAAAATATCTTAATTTGTGTTCTGAAGATAAACGGAGGTCTCAAGAGATTGGAACGACATGGGAGTGAGTAATTAAGAACAACATTTTCACTTTGGGTGAACTAAACCTTTGAAGTGTCTGTAAAAAAAAAAGGGTATTTTCTTTTTTTACATGGATAATTTAATATTCATTTATTCTGTATAATGAATACAACCATGGCTTCTTTGTTACCAGAATTATCCAAGTTTCTTTTAACTCTTT
The DNA here is from genome assembly GCA_903798205.1 of Danio tinwini. Taxonomy (NCBI): domain Eukaryota; kingdom Metazoa; phylum Chordata; class Actinopteri; order Cypriniformes; family Danionidae; genus Danio; species Danio tinwini. Next base: position 3,255,558 of record CAIGQZ010000320.1, on the reverse strand, counting down.
TATTATATATAAGCCTGGGCTCAAAAAATTGTTTTATTTAAATTGGGTTGAAAAAAAACAATACTTGAGGTGTTTTTGAGGGTCAACTTATTTGTTTCATGTTCAATCCACTTAAAATAAAAAAAACTAATAATTTAACTTAATTCCTTTACGTTATTCCAACACAAATTTATTGTTTTTTTTACAGTATGTTTTGTGTAGCATGGTTTTACAAGTCAAATCATTATGTTATTAACTTCTATTATATAATCTAAAAAATGTTTAAAATATTAAGAAAAAAATGCAAATCAGCCAATTTGCTTGTAAAAAAAAAAAAAGCACCAATCAGAATCAAGCATGGAAAATCCAGATCAGTGCAGAAACTGTGACGCGTGACATCGGTCTTAAAAAGCGGATGGAGTGAGAGAAGGAGATAAGCATTTGGGGGACATAAAGCCTTGTTCATTCAGAATTTGAGTTGCAGGTTTTTGGAGCTCTGTTTTTTCTCGCTGGTTTTGATCTCTCCTCTCCTCTATCACCTCCTTACTGCAGAACAAAGGACTGTCAAAAGCGATAAGGAAGTGTTGGGGCTCTTTTTTCAAACCCAAGTGGAGAATTAAGTGCCCTAAGTGTTCAGCTCTCTCTCTCTCTCTCTCTCTCTCTCTCTCTCTCTCTCTCTCTCTC
>CAIGQZ010000320.1:3201551-3215810 GCA_903798205.1 Danio tinwini | reverse complement strand
AAGAAGAAGAAGAAGAAGAAGAAGAAGAAGAAGAAGAAGAAGAAGAAGAACAATGATAATAAGAAGAAGAAGAATACTATTTATGTTATTATTATTCATTCATTCATTCATTCATTTTCTTTTCGGCTTAGTCCCTTTATTAATCCGGGGTTGCAACAGCGGAATGAACCACCAAGTTATCCAGCATATATGTTATGCAGTGAATGCCCTTCCAGCTGCAACCCATCACTGGGAAACATCCATACACACTCATTCACATTCATATGCTACGGACAATTCAGCCTACCCAATTCACCTGTACTGCATGTCTTTGGACTGTGGGGGTAACCGGAGCACCCGGAGGAAACCCACGAGAACACAGAGAGAATATGCAAACTCCACACAGAAACGCCAACTGACCCAGCCGAGGCTCAAACCAGTGACCTTCTTACTGTGAGGCGACAGCACTACCTACTGCGCCACTGTGTTGCCCTTTGTTATTATTATTACTATAATAATAATAATAATAATAATAATAATAATAATAATAATAATAATAAATAAACAACATATACCACATTTATCCCAACGCAATCTCACGGCAATTCGTAACTTTTTGATTTTGTGGCGAATTCGTATGAATTCGTATAATCTAATTTGTACTAATTAGTATGATTCTTTCATCACTCAATGACGGTTGGGGTTAGGGGTGGGGTGAGGTGCCATGCCTCCTTTATAAAATCGTACGACTAAACTCGTAAGAATTCGTAGGAATTAGCCATTAAACTTACATTTCCTCGTAAGATCAGGCTGTCTATCCTAGCTAGTGTCATTCATTGTGCACTGTAAAACCCGGTAAGTTAAGATAACTCAAACCATTTGATGAAATCGATTGTAACAAACCATTTAAGTTCAAAAACTAATCCTAGTGAGTACTGTGAACTTAATCTATTTGAGTAAACAAAGCAATTTAAGCACAATAAAACCCAATAAATGAATAGAACTACTGTAAAACCAGCTGAGTACTGTAAAACCTAATAGGTTAAGGCAACTTAAACTGTTTAAGGAAACCGATTGCTACAAACCATTTGAGCTAAAAAAAATAAACAAACTAAAAACTAATCTATATGAGTATTGTGAACTTACTCCATTTAACTTGAAGTAATGAAGTATTTAATTAACTGAGTTCAAATAGTAAAATTAACTTTCAGTAAATTTTGAGTTAACTTCACTCATTTCATTTGATAAAGTTGACAGTTGGGTTTTACGGTGTGTTTTTTTGTTGCACTAGTCTTCACATTAATGGTTTACATGGTATAATAGCTCAATAAATAATATATATTCTTATAAATGCTCATAAAGCAAACACATTACTACAGCACGCATAATTCTGTTATTAGCCTTATTTGCATAACATGGGTCAATGATGTTGGGAGTCTAGAGTTCATTTTAATCAACTAATCTAAGACAAAATGTTCAGTTCAGTGATCCAATACAGCGAATACATTCAAACATATAGTTTAAACCTGCACTAATGTAAAGAAACCAGAGACAGAATATTGGCTCTAGTCCAGTTTTCAGTGTGTGTTTTGCTTTAAAACACAAGCTCTTTTATATTCTCTCAGTATTTCAGAAAGAGAGTCTTCAAGCATCATTCAGTGTGAAATACAGACTGAAATCTGCCTATTTTAAACACATATCTGTCAAAATTAAGTAGAAATAACACAGCTTTAACACAAGCATATCATTGATGAAAAAACTAAAAACTAAAGTACTAATAAAGTTGTGTTTCGCTATGGGCAACATAAATGGGGTTTTTACCACCAGAACTCAACAGTTGGTCTCTATTAGCATCAGATCCAGGACCAAAATTGTGCTCAACACCACACTGCCAATATTGGACCTCCACTTCTGGTTAAAGCCAATTCTTCTAATTAAAATTATGGCTATGGTTTTCATCTGCAGCTTCACACAAAACTCGATTCTCTGTGTTATTCGGAGCTTATTTCTAGGGACTGCAGCTATTAGATTCCTTCTGTTTCTTGCAGGCACTTTTCATGTCACCCTGGGCTTCAGTCTGCTGGTTTTTGATCTAAAAAGCTGAAGTGCGTTTATGTGTGTGCCACAACACTTTGAAAACGTATTTATCTTTGTGTAATGGTACTTCATTGATATTCACAGCTGGTTGTGGATCAATGATCCCTGGCAGACTTGCTATTATTTCATTTCTTGTATCTAAAAGGCGTATCGAGGATTCAGCTAAATTGTTTGGAGCCCGTTTTGGCTGAGTCGTCACAAAGGCGCTGTGTGGGCTAAAGTACTGAAGTACAGAGCCCAACACACACACACATCAGCATTCGTACGATGCCACAATAACAGAAGATATGACCACTCCATTAGCCAATAGGAAGCTACAACCTTCCACTGCCAGCCAATCAGAACGTACACCAGTGTAAGAGTGTGGAAACCAGTCAAAACATTTGATAATCATGAATCAGAGTTCTTGCTAGCTGTACATACACCTACAAGAGTGTAAATATGTGGTAAATATGAGCTCCAAGAATGAATGTGACACATATAAATGTACAAACAAAAAACAAACTATTTTTGTTAAACAAACAAACTGCTGTATGTGTTAATATTTAAGAACATTGGTAAAAAGTATAATTTAATATTGCTAACTCTCTCTTTCTTACAATAACTGAAATCAATCAATAATATAGTAGCAAGGCAACAAATACAATTCATTGAGTCATTAAATCAGGTAGTACCATTTAATGATTAATCACACTTAATCATTAAATGGTACACTAATAACATGCAAAATAAAATGTTTTGTTTGCATTATTGTGTGTTTTATAATTTAAGAATAATTTATATATATATATATATATATATATATATATATATATAAATGTACACACACACACACACACACATATATATATATATAAATTATATTTAATGCTAATATGTGTAAATAATGTTTGAAGTATATACATATGTCTGTGCATTTATATACATAATAAATATACATAGTACACATACACATACTGCATCATGTCAATACAAACCCTAATTTTGCATACGCAAATTACTCATAATTAATTATTAAACAGCACTAAAGCCACACATTCAAGAGATTTAGGTCATTTACAAATCCAACCAATGCCTTAATTAAATCAAAAGTGTCATTAAACGAAATTAATTCAAAGAATTTCATTACACGTACCACCATAATCATTGTAGTCATCCGGGTCACGGCACCAATTTAACCTTTGCAGATAAACTAGCACTACTACAATCAGTATTCAAACTCTCATTTCCAGAATGGGGTCAGGTGTGCTATCAAGGATCAAGTAACTAAGCTTCATTACATTCACACTCATAATCCTCAGTACTATCCGGGTCATGGCACCACTGATAACCATTCGGTTCTACTCGCTACTAATGAGATTCAGCATGGGAGATGGGTATACTAAAATTGTATTTGGCTTAAAGCATCAGTCCTAGTATGCTTTTTGAAGACCTACGTGATAAAAGCTGTACATTTTAAAACACTTTTTTATATAGAAGATGTGGTACATTTATACATACATATACAGCACAAATCTAATGGCTGCTTCGCTCTTGGGTGCACAGATTCCTTAATAGGTTAAACACAGCTAATGAGAGCAGAACGTTGGAAATATAGGCTGTTAGGTCAAATATGAAACAGACAGATGTGACTGTTTTCCCCAATGGTTCAACGCGCATCCAGAGAGAGCATCAAAGACAAGCACTGTTCCCTCAGATCACAGCAGTGACTCTCTCTCTCTCTTATCAGTTTGACGTATACTATAGAGACCAGCAACAACAAAAAAAAAAACTCAACCAGCATCATTTAGTTCCCCACACTGTGAGCGCTAAAGGCAGCAACTGAGCAAAATGCATTAGCCCTAAAATATAAAGCAATTCAAGCGACACACGCACACACACACCGCTTCCCATTGTAGCACGTCATTTATTATCAAGACTGATGTGTTGGGAAATGAAGCGTAAAACCAAAACAGAGATTTTTCACAGTGAAAGCATCAAAGTTTCTAATTACGCACTGGAGTATGCTGATGTTTACTACATACTCGCACATGCACAGTTTAATTATTGCACTCCTGAATGACACTTCAATAGTAAGTCGATTTATTCTTTTTTTTTTTTTTAAAGCATTTATTTAGCCACAGAAAACACTATTTTTGCTTCTTATTCAAATGACTTAGCTAAAACAACACAGTTCTTTAGGTTTCTTAGGGACAACGTGAGCACTGCCATTTCATCCTGCAGCCCAAGACAAGCTACTCACTGAAGCTAAGCATCCTGGTTAGTACCTGGATAGAAGACCACAAGGGAAAACTAGGCTGCTGTTGGAAGTGGTGTTAGTGAGGCCAGCAGGGGGCGCTCAACCTGAGGTCTGTGTGAGTCCTAATGCCCCAGTAAAGTAAGGGGTACACTATACTGTAAGTGAGCGATGTCTTTTGGATGAGATGTTAAAATGAGTTCCTGACTCTCTGTGGTCATGAAAAGTAAAGAGTAGGGGTGTAACCCAGGTGTCCTGGCCAAATTCCCTCCATTGGCAATTACCCATCATGGCCTTCCAGGCATCCCCATCCACTGAATTGGCTGTATCACTGTCTTTCCACTCCACCAATAGCTGGTCTGTGGTGAGCGCACTGGCGCCGTTGTCCTGTGGCTGCCATTGCATCATCCAAGTGGATGCTGAACACTGGTGGTGGTGTGGAGAGACCCTCCCCCCCATGATTGTGAAGCAGTTTAGGTGTATGGCCATACACAATAAATGTGCTATATAAATACACATTTCATTCATTTAATTTACATTACAACTTAAAATGATAAAAAACATTAAGTTAACTTAATTTGAGTTTAGATAAGATGAAAGGGTTCTGTGGCATGTTAAATGTGAAAATTGGTGCTTAAATTAAAGTGTTAACCATTTGTTGTTGTTGTTATTATTATTGTTATTATTATTATTATTATTATTATTATTATTAATAATAATGCAGGTTTAATAAAAGTTAATTATCAACGGGATCTGGCATATTTTGCTAAGAAAATAAATGATTTAAAAACAATTTATAGCAATAAAACTTGCGTTTACCAAAATTAACTTATAAAGTTAATAAGTAAAAGTAATGTAAATATAAGTGTTCACATTGTTGTAGTTTTTCAACTTAATTGTCTTATACTCAATAAACTTAAAATTGTAAAAACCATTAGGTTAACTTAATTGATTTGTGTAAGATAAAGGGATTGTATGGAACCCAGCATTTTTTTTACGGTGAAGGCTGAATTAAATAGAGTGGTGTGTAGGTGAACATACGTGAATAAATGCGTCTCTGAAGGTGATCGGTGCATGTGTGCGTATGATAATTAGCTTACAGGAGAGACCGTCCTGGTGAGAGACACTATCAAGGCCGGACAGACTGAGAGAGTTTGCTGAATGTCAGGCGGTGAGGAGAATGGCAGCGATGTTTAAAACATGAGGCCACCACAGCAGTCCGCACTTCCCTTGCCTCTCACGCCATCTTCCATCACAGATTAAAGAGCACAACCTGTCCCCACATTTTTAGAAAGTGCCTGCCGCTTTGAGCATTTGGCACATGCACGTCCTGTAATTCAGGGTTTTAACGTGACTTGACCACCCCGTCGGTCCTTCCTGACTGGCAGTTCATTACTGTGGATTTCCTGTTAACTGCAGGTGTGTATATTTGGAGGAGTGTGAAAGCAGAGTGATTACGGCCTGTCGGGGAGGGGGAAACGACAGAAGCAGGGAGAGAGGACAGTCGATGGTAAATAGATTCTGTGTTTTCCAATGATGTGTCACGGTGACATGTAACACCTCCCTCTCTCTCTGTTGCTCTCCTATTACCGTCGTTCTGTCCACATCGACCTCAGCTGTCCATCTTCACCGGCTTACCTTCACTGGAAGTACGACACTGAATCTACAGCACAGGACACCCGAAACAGTTAGCAAGAGCGTCAAATTCAATGACCTAGATACCCACGACTGCTACAACTACCTGGTCTCGCTGTAATTTTTCAATGTACACTAAATATTCAACTCAAAAGTTACATTTGTTCAAGCTACTTATTTAAAATGAGCTGAAGCAACATAATTATTGGGGACAAATTAATTGTTTTATGTTCAATCCACTTAAATTTGCAAAAAGTAATAAGTTAACTTAAGTCCTTCATGCTTTCCCAACACAAATCAATTGTGTGAAACTCATTTTTTACAGTGTAGACAAAAAAAACTAGCTTGATTTTTAAGTGACAGCATCCAATAGATTGCACCGACACTAAATAAGTTACACACAAGGCTCAATTGGACTTAGATAAGCAATTCCAAAAGCAATCTAAAGCTATAACACCTTCAAACTAATGTAAATAATTCCTGACCATTGATTCATTTCCAGAGAAACACTCAGTTAAATAATTCAACATCTCTGATTCACTTTTTTTTAAATGCTTGGTTTCACATAATCGATTTGTGTTGGGGTAACGTTCAAGAATTAAGTTACAGATTAAAAAGTAGATTGAACATAAGACAATTAAGTTGTCCCCCAAAAACTCAAGAATTGTGTGGTTTAAGCTAATTTTAAATAAGTAGTTTGAACAAACAACATATGTAATATTTTTGAGTGTTGGACTAACGTCTACTCCCACCTTAACCCTAAACCCAACCATCACAGTAACATAAAAACAGAAGTTGTACTGAGTATTGTTTATGTTATTTATTAAACTACCCAATAAATTGTATTTTTTTATGTCTACCCCTACCCTAAACCCAACCGTCACAGTACTGTAAAAATATGAATTATTGTTATACAGTATCATAAAAATGATGCTATATTGATGTGCATATCCGCAGCTGTATCCTATATAGTCTTTACCCTGTTCCAATGTGGCAACATGTGACTGGTCAGTAATGTAAACCAAAATTTAAGGAAGATTAAGTATTTTTGGTCTTATATGTTCCACTTTTTTTTGGCAGCTAAACAGCTTTGGGATTAATCCACGAAACAATCGTAATCTTATAAAAAGGACACAAATTCAAAAAATACAGTAATGTTCCGAGACGCATATTCAGTGACAGAATGCATAAGTGTGTCACCTTCACATGTCGAAGAGGAAGAAGGGTGTGTTTAAATTACAGTACACTGGGCCATAATGTAATGACACCTGTTAGTTTACCAGTAGAGCTTGTGTTTCACTGAAATCAGTCACCTGAGAAGTTTTGCTGTGTGTATTTTCCCAGGTCTAAAATTATGGGGTGTAAAAAGTCACTGCAGACAGGATGGCTATGGTGTTTCTCGCATGTTTTATTTAAGTCTGTTGGTAATAATATTTATGTTTTTAGTACATATTAACATTGTATGGTGTCTTTTAGGGTTTTTTTTACTTGAACGTGCTGTTTTGACATTTTAATTTAATTGCTGCTTGCTAGTAATTTTGTGTGGGTGTGTGTTTCACCAAAGCCATCCTCTCCACTGCAGTGGCTTAAAGTAAATGATTTTAAGAAGTGAATTATTGGAGAAAAAAAAATTCTCTTTTCTATATGCTTTTAGGCTGTTTTTTTTTGGTCACATTTTATTTTAAGGTAAAATTTTCACTATTAACAAATCATTAATTATGACTTTTAGCTCAGTAAACTCATCATTTGCTTCGTATTAATAGTTAATGTAGTAGTTATGTATTGAGTAGAATTGGGAATGTAGAATAAGATGTACTTTACAAATATCAGTCAGGTTTCTTTTATTTAGACATGTTATTGTGACAATTGGTGCTTAAAATAAAGTGTAAAAAACAAGTTTATTATTATTATTATTATTATTATTATATCCAATGATACAGGTTCAATAAAAGTTAAATATAAACTAGATCTGGCACATGCTGCTTATTGACAAAGAAAATTAATTATTAAATAATTATAATATAATAAATCTTGGATTTACTCAAATGTATCTATACAGTCAATGGGTAAAAGTAAAGTACGTAAAAGGGTTACACTTTAGTTTGATGGTCCGTTTGATTAATTTAATTTACATTGCATCTACATGCCAACTAATTTTCATTAGAGAATGGCATTCTGCTAGGTTAGTTAGGGTTAGTGTAAGTTGACATGTACTTGCAAAGTTTCTTATAGTCAGTTAAATGTCTGTTGAAGGAGCAGTATCAACAGATATTAAGCAGACAGTCTACTAATACTCAAATGGACCATCAAATAAAGTGTTACCAGTAAAAGTGTTGATATATTTGGAGTTTGGTTGTCTTGGTTCATTTGATGCAAAGCAGAAAATAAAATTATACACTTATCATTCACACTGCCACTTTTAAACCAGAATCTTTCGGTGCAAAAGTCTTTGTTCGGTGCTGAATTCATATTTTAGTCCAATCGCAGCAGAGCTCATTTGGAAGCAGACAGAGACCTTTTTTTCAGTGATGGCAGCATTCACAACTATTTAAAATTAACCTTTCTAACAGAGCAATCACACCAGAGTGCTATAATTAAATCAAACCTGTGAACAGATATCAAAATATAGACACGTGTGAACATGACTGGATTTCTGTCAAAAAAAAGAGACCTACAGAAAAAGACTGTACACCAAAACAACCATCCAGCTACAACTGGAAAAATAAATATCTATGCTAGCACACATCTAAACTACACATATCTCACATTCCAGGAATGGCTGATTAGACTTCAGTTGCATTACTGTAAACCTATTTTAGTGCTGAACCTAGAAAACTGCCTCAAGGCAAAATAGTAAGCCTAAATAGTGAAATGTTTGCGACTTATGCATTAGAGCTGCTGCTTGCTCCAGTTTGAGACAAAATAAAATGGATTGTGCCTTAAAGTAGAGAAAATGAACAGCAGAAGTAAAATGGGGGGAAATAAGGCGATGGTAGAGAAAAGGAAGACAGGTGTGTCATAAGGTGTGTAATGGCCTATTCAAGTGTTTGTATCACAAACTATAAAATCAGTGTGTGTCCCCTAGTGTTCTGCCTGACTTACAGCAGTTATACGCCATCCTCCCACCGATTCACTCCATTTGAGTCCAAATCGCAAAGACCAACAAACGGCCTCCCTGCCGGCCTGCTTTAGACTCTTGCTGACAGGGAAAATCAAATGCAAGCGATCTGTTTAGAATGGGCTGTAAAGTACCCTTTCCAGAAGAATAAAAACTGCCTAATAACATAACACAAGGAACAAAACGCACAAGCTAAAAAGAGACAAGCAACTCTCAGCCTGCTCCAGATGTACATTCACATAAGTTCACGAAAAAGATCAAGTCAGTGCTCAAAGGTCAGTTATAAGAGGAAAAAAATGGTTTTATATGGCATGACTTAATAATAGGCTACTCATAAGTATAAAAGGGTAATATGTAAAAACTAGAAGACAAGCATCGCTATTACTTTATCTCAAATAAAATGTTACATTATTAGATTACTAGCTTATCCTGCAGTGTGTGTTTGTATATATACTGCTCAAAAAAATGAAGCGAACACTTAGAGTTACATTATGTTGTTTCAGTGTTCGCTTTATTCTTTTAAGCGGTGTATATAAACTTTGACAGTTAGCATAGAGTATATGAATAACTTTCGACATGCCACTATTTGTTAAAAGGTAAATAAAAGCTGATAATTTTTTTTTTTCCACATTGATGACTCTTGTACATCGTCTTATTATCTTTTGGGGGGTTGCTGGTTGAATAAAAGTAACTTTACATCAGAAATTTCAGGGGTAAGAATCATTTTGTGCTTGACTACTGTATATACACATCCATACACAAAGGTAATTAATTATACAGTTATATAATAACATATATATAAATCTATTCACAAATTGCAAGATTTTGCAGGTACAACAATATTTTCAAGTCATCAAATATCTAGGCCAGAAACAGGCCAAAAACAATAAAAAAGGCCTGGAAAATCCTGGAGTAATCATTTAATGTTTTTTAATATCAACCAAGGTAACAGATATATTTATGTAAACATGTATGTATTGCAAGCTTGCTCTTGTAGGGACATGATTATGACGTAGTGCCTGTTGTTGGTGTCCTGAGGGGAAATCCTCTTGCCGACAACGGACAATAGTTCATCACACTGGGCTAGGCTCAGTCTGAAGCACTGCTGAAATCCACCATCATCTAGGAATGGTTGAACTCACAGAGCTAGGTGCACCTCCAAAAGGATCTAATGGACTCAGACACTTTGCCGAATGAATCTCTGAAGCCCTGCCCATGATGCAAATCCACGTCGATTGTGAAGTGAATTTGACACGCAAATGAAGCGAGTAAACTCAAAATGTTCAGCATGTGTGTGTGTGTGTGTGTGTGTGTGTGTGTGTGTGTGTGTGTGTGTGTGTGTGTGTGTGTGTGTGTGTGTGTGTGTGTGTGTGTGTGTGTGTGTGTGTGTGTGTGTGTGTGTGTGTGTGTGTGTGTGTGTGTGTGTGTGTGTGTGTGTGTGTGTGTGCGTGTGTGTGTGTGTGTGTGCGTGCGTGTGTGCATGTGTGTGTAAATGTGAGTGTGTATGGGTGTTTCCTAGTATTGGGTTGTGGCTGGAAAGGCATCCACTGCGTAAAACATATGCTGGAATAGTTGCTGGTTCATTACTCTGTAGCAACCTCTAATAATCAGAGACTAAGCTGAAAGAAAATGAATGAATAAATGAATGAGTTGAAAGTATAATTACAATACAGGGCATTTAGGTGAGAGATTTATTTGCTTTATAATAATATGGCAAGCTCTTTTACATATTGTGTACTAGGCACAAGCTGTAACATCACTTATTGCAGGACAAAAATCAAGTTATTTACAACACAGCCTCCTACAAAGTTATTAAACCAACATCTGTGCTGCTGCATGGGAAGGCTTCATGAAAATGGGTCAAGTTAAACGGTCTAAAGGGAGCGGGTTCGCTAACACACAGGTGCGGGATATACTGCAGGATTCGCATTGATTCCCCGTTTGTCTTTCTTGTCTCTTTCTGCATGCTGCGAGCATGTTTTGCGAGCTGTTAAAGGCTGCATTCAGATCAGCGTTAGCAGGTCATCTCTCCTGTAGCTAGTGACGCTTAATCAATGTACACTGACAAAAAGCCAACGCCAGACTCATGGCCGTATCTCCTCTCTGCTTTAAACACCATTCAGCAGACATCTAATGAAGACACGTCCATCTACCTCAGGAGATCTCCATATGAAAGGCGGCATTTGTATTCACTACCCCACTTCCCTCTGTTTCTGCTATTTATGAGCCTCTTGTATGGTATTAGCAGGCTTTAGCAAAACACTCCAGTTCCCTTTTGAATTCCAGCCAATTCATTATTATTTCCGCCAAACACACACATCTTTAATACCGAGCATCAAATCATCACATTCATCCAGGACTTCAAGGTGTCTTCGAGACTGTTTTTTACATTTTCATTAAAAAGAATTGAGGTGAGTCCAGAATAAAACAGAAGAAAAAAAAAGGAAAGTGCTACGCGATGAATCCATTAATTCAATTAGTCTAGTGCAGAGCAGAGCACTGCACAGGAAACACACACACACACACACACACACACAGAGGCAAATAATCAGAAATAGCAAGAGTCCACAGTCTTAATTACGCACAAATCAAATCAGTCATGACCTGGAGAAGATAACGGCCGTGCAGAACCAGAGGAGATGAGCCGTGGATAAAAGAGGAGAATTCCATGTTTGTGCTCCTGCTTCTGATTGACAGATTAATAAAATGAGCTGGAGATGGCAAATGTGAGGGATCAAGGATGTGTGTTTAGGTGTGCGTATCCCATTATTGTGTGTTTGTGCATTGGAGTGGAATTGGAATGATCTGAATCATGCGATGGACTTCGTTTGATCTAAGGTTGAATTTTTTACGTTTCCAGATTTCCCCGCTTTGAGGTGTAATAAATGCAAAACCCTGGGTTAATGTGTCTTAAAACTCTTGAATGGGAAATATTTCATGCTTGTCATGATTTAAAGGAGAAATGGTTAGTCAATGAAAGTACCACATTAACCTCAGAGTGTAAAACATTAGTTAGGAATGATTTTCAGGTTGTTATGGGTTAACTGGGGATTAAAAGAGATTAACATGGGGTTAAATAATGCCGGCCAAAATGGTAGCTGATAAAAAGAGTGGAAAAGTAGACTATAGTGGATTCTTTGTCTCTAGTTGTCATTTTATGAGACCAGATTTTTTATAATACCTGACTTTGCACTGTGACAAACGCAACACATCCAGATTTTTAGTAAAAATGCTAAGGGGTTTTAAACTTGTCATTTTATAGGAGGATAGCTTCAGTTTATAAATCCAATGCAAACACTGCAGTGACTTCATGTATTTGTGGTGATAAAGGTATCCTGTGTCAAGTATAAACATGTCTCAAACATGGAACAACAAGATAAAACCTTAAATTTGAATAAAAAGCTCTTACAATTTTAAGCCATTTAAGGCTTAAAGAGGGGTTACAAAACATTAATACAAGGTTAAGTGTAGCCAGATAAAACTATATCTTGCAAAAAGTGTAGGGATGCGGACTAGAGCAGAAGACTAGTGGCAAGATACTTTTTACTGAATTATTCTTATAATTTTTTTTCCACAGATAACAGAAGCCAAACCATAGGTTAAGACATATTTACACCATTGGACAAGAAATGTTTTATGCTTTTAAACATGATAGACTATTTAACCTTGATAGACTTTTTAAGAAAAGAGTAAGGATCCCAGGAACTCCAAATTGCAATACCGATAATGTACATGAAATAAGACATTCAGGGTTAATTCTAAACGGAAATAACCCTGTTTTGTTGCTTTGTTATTATTATTGTATTACTATTTATGGATTAAAATAGCCCTAAGTAGAGCTTTAAAAGAAATATAAGAACCTTGGCAATGCCAAACTGCGGTCTAAAATATAGACTATCTTACTACATACTACTGTATTTGTGACCCTGGGTGGCAATCTTATGCCGCACCGGTGTACATTTAGTAAATGTCCTATTGTAAATATACCAAAACTCAATGTTTAATTAGTGTAATGCATTGTTAATCACTTTTTTCAGACTATTTTAAAGTTTTTCTCAGTATTTAGTAAAACTATTTTCTCAGTATTTAGATTTTTGGAACCCTCAGATTCCAGATTTTCAAATAGTTGTATTACCATAACCAAATGTATAACCAAATATTGTCCTATCCTAAGAAAGTATACATGAAATGGAAAACTTATTTATTCACCTTTTTGGGATTTATGTGTGTAAATCTCAATTTAAAAAAAAAGTACCCTCATGCTAACTTCATAAAAAAGTTAGCAGTGTAACTACTACTTACCAGTGTGTAATCATTCATTCCCTTTCCTCATGTTTCCCAACAGATTTGGTAGAAAGTTTGGTAGAAAGACTGGTAGGTAAGTAGGTCACGTGACATACATTTAAACACATGCTGTAGGAGTTCAACTGTCTAGAAAAACACTAGTGTGAGCGTGTTTTAAGTGTGTGGGTGAGCGGCAACCTGTGTATTTTTGGTTAAATGGATAGTTAGTGTAGTTTATGTAAGACATCTTTGGACAATTAAGTTTATTTTTCATATTTTTGTTTATTAGACTAGATTAGAGGGGATTTGATATTAGTAAGTAAGTTTCTTTGCTTTAGCACCACCCATAGCCAGTCTTTCTAATTTATGTTTTGTTTTGGTTGTTTATTGTAAATATTGTAAATAGCTCACTTATTGCTTCACTAATCACCACCTGTAATAAATCACAGTGTCTGTACAGCAATTCTTGTTTGTGGTTGTTACTTTGAGTAGTATTCTCTTTGAGTGTTTGTTTGAATCACATCCTTGGTTAAGTGTGCAAACCCACTCCCCTCGATTGCTCAGGAGATAACAATGGTTAAAATAGCCTTAACCAGTGTTTAAAAGACATAATACACTGTTTTAATGTAGAAGACTAAAACTCTGAGTCTCTTGATGCAATTTAATCTAAACATAGACCTGATCTGATTCCAGCATCTGAATTCTGGACCTCTTTCAAGGGAGCATTAATCATTCCTGGTGGGAAAGAAATAGTCCATACTTTTGAAGTTTTGCGTTTCACTCACTCTCCCAATAACTATAGTTTCGGGCAGCCACTGAAGAGTGCGTTTTGATTTTCAGTGTTTTGATGTGTGCCAAGACAAGTGTGTGTGTGTGTGTGTGTGTGTGTGTGTGTGTGTGTGTGTGTGTG
>CAIGQZ010000320.1:3191507-3201541 GCA_903798205.1 Danio tinwini | reverse complement strand
GTGTGTGTGTGTGTGTGTGTGTGTGTGTGTGTGTGTGTGTGTGTGTGAGTGAGTGAGTGAGTGAGTGATTTAAAGCTCTTAAACCTACCAACGCCAGCACCATTACTGCTACCACAGCTTATTTTTTCTAGACAGGCCAAGTAATTAAAAAACCCAAATGAAAAAACACATACTTAATTGGAAGAGGAGGAGGAAAAAAAGCCCTCTGTCCGTTTCATTCAAACGATTAAAGGCAGCCATCTGAGGAGAACATGATCTACTTTCAACATGTTTTTTATGGCATCTGAACCATCACAGAGAGGGTGGATGTTTCCAGAATAAAAGACAGACAGAGGAGGAGAACTAAAATGTGGAATAAAAGCAGTGGTGAGGAAGGAAGGGAATGGAAAGCTAAAGGGAAGACACAGAACGAGAGTTAAGAAGAGAGACACTTCTCCAATTAGCCTCTCGGTGTGGAGTAATAGTGCAAGTATGAAATGGATGGATGAATAGAGTTAGCGCCTCTACAGCAACACCACAGGGGTTATTCCACATGACAAAGAGCCTTTAATTACTTCATTCTGGGCTCTTTATTTCCCTGTGGCAGTGCCACTGTGTAAATCTTTCAAATACAGCTTTTCTCTCGCGCTCCTATTTGAGCCATAAAACATGTCATGTACATCTGTGGAACCCAAAAAATTGGTCAAAACACTTTTTTCCTCCCTGTCTCTCTCTCTCTCTCTCTCTCTCTCTCTCTCTCTCTCTCTCTGCAGCCATTATAGGCAATACTTATTACCTTGGTGCAATGTGGTGATCATAAACTGGACATAAACTCTGTGGACCCATAATCCAAAGGAGGGGTGCATGTGTGTGCACTAGTTTGGGTAATTTACAAGAACAAAAAATTGTATAATAACATTGATTTTACAAAACGGAAGTGGTTTATGAGGACACACCTTTATGTCCTTGCCATTCAAAGTGCTTAAAAACAAAATGCTTAATGTTGTCTTATGGCATTTAAAATTTGCCACAGGTTGGAGATTTAGGGGTGGGGTAGGGCCATATAACAAGCAGATTTTACAGTATAAAATACATTAAGGGTGCACTTTCCCGGTTCGTATGACAAGTGGGAGTGCTCAGAATTGGGCCAAGGCTCAGTTGGAAGAGGTGTGCCAGAGCGTGGTTCAGTTGGGCTTTGGTGCGGTACACTTGTAGTGTGAGTGCAAAGTGAGCCCAAAACTGAAGACACAATGTCACTTTTAAGGGTCTGTTTACTCATTTTTACAGGATTTATTACTCATTCTTACTTTTCAATGAACACAAACTGTCAGTTTATTAAAGACGCAAAAACCTCACTGCATGTCAGCTGCACCTTCAGCAAACCTCCTAATACTGTACGTGCAGCACAATGACTTATATGATAATTTATGAGGGACAAAAGTGGTGGATCTGATCGTCAAAATATTTGACTGCATGTCACTGCATCCCAAATGACTAAAAATAATACAAAACAATATAACTAAAGCAATCTCCACTGTGCTTGCGAAAGCGCTTCTCATCCTGTTAAACTGAACAGTGGCATCAACAATTACATAAGCATGCTCCGGCTCGGAAGGTATAAATGCAGTGTGAGAGCAGGCTGTCGGGGGAGTAGAGACAAGCGCACTTCGGCACAGTTTAAGGCAACCGTGCCTAGGGAGAGTACACTTTAAGCCTATGAAGAGTCCCTGTAAATACCCAATACCAGTGTGTGTGTCAGTCTCTGTATTCATGTGGGTGTGTCCAAATTCACAACCAGGAACTTCTGGCATCATCTGCCATCTTGTAGCTTAAATAGATAAGAAAATGTGAGAAAATGCGTATCTTTAATTTAATGCGATTAGCTTTGAATAAATGTGTTTGCCAAACACAAATGTAAATGCTAATAAAAAATGAAAAAAAAAATCTCACTCTCATGTGACTGAAAAACCTACATGACTTCAAACGAAAAAAGAAGATTTGGATTAGGAACAATGTGGGTTTGTGTACATAATGACAATTTCAGGAGTCTATCCATTTAATCAGCCAAGCACAGAAACATTAAATCTTTACAGGAATCCAGTTGTGTCTTAGATGGGCACACATGAGTGGCCTGGGATCATCAATATTAAACCTGCATCGCTACATTTCTCCAGGGTAGCGCTCTTGCTGTGTGATGCCAGATCAAGGTGCACTAATGAGGGTAACCCCACACCAGCATGCTCTTTCAGACACAATAATGAGGGCCTTTCGCATGCTGTACCATGGCCTGACTTTACTACAATGCTGTTAGCATGACCTCAAGGAATCAACCTTTTGCTCTGTTCAAAGTGTCGAAAACCAGACTGAAGCCTTCTTCGGTCGTGCACTGTGAACTTTCCCTTCCCAGACATTAAGCCTATTGCTTAACCTAAGGTGGTCACAATGGATATCAAAGATTAATCTACCAAATCCCTATTGTGTGTGGCATTTCCCAGGGAGGGGATATGTAGCCAATGGGTGCTGAAGACTCTGCCCTCAACTGACCTGACATGAGGTGACTTCCGAGAGTTTAATAGACTCTCTATGCTACTCCATCAATCTCTTTACAACCTCTTGGTAGGATTCTTTATGTGGCTTCATAACCCCGCAGGATAAGGGATGGGGGGATGAGAAAATAGAAAAAGACTGGAGGATGGGGAAAAAGAACTGCATTTCAGCGAAAAAAGAATTATGGGTATTGTAGAGGATCATGGGGGCATTACATTTACAAGATATTCTCATTGTACCCGAGTGCTTTCATCTGATGTATTTACCCCTCTTCACCTTTCTCCCTCTCGTCCTCACACTTATATCTGCATGTCTTCAGCTCTGACAGCTGCTCACTTAATAGATCCCGTTTGACAGTGCATAAGCCAATTAAAACGCTGCTGATTTAATTGAGCTGGGCAAAATCAGCCTATGCCAGAAAACGAGTCCATTAAAGCGGCGATAGGGGCCAGTGAAGCGGAGGCCATTCGTGCTGTGAACCAAAGTCGCATCCCGTCACACTGCCTCCTCCATTCCCACTTCACCCATTGCCATTTGGGAACTCTTTGAGGGTTGAATGCTGATGCTGTGTTCCAGCCAAATGAATCAATAGCTGTGTTTCTGTCCACCTACTGTACTTGTAGTGGTGATGGTGAGAAGAGACTTAATGAATAAGAATGCTTAATGAATTAAGAATGCTTAATGAAAATGCCAACATATGCATACATTTTGAAAATGCACATAAAAAAATGTATGCACACAGATGAGTAGGATAAACCTTGGTAACATTTTTTATTTGAATCACAATTCACACTAGCTCTGCAGCTAGCTCTCTGCAACTTTTACATGGTCGGCCACTGAAACTAAGCAGGGCTGCGCCCGGTAAGTACCTGAGTGGGAGACCTTATGGGAAAAGCTAGATTGCTGCTCGAAGTGGTGTTAGTGAGACCACTAGGGCGTGCTCAACCTGTGCTCTGGTGGGTCCTAATGCCCCAGTATGTTGACGGAGACTCTATACTGCTCGGTGAGCACCGTTAACACGTCACCATGGTCTTTGTGTCTCTGTAGTCGTTAAAAATCCCAAGATGTCCTTCAAAATAGAGTAGAGGTTTAACCCTGGCATCCAGGCCAAATTTGCCCCCTGGCCTCCTAACTATCCCCATATCATAATTGGCTTACTCTCTGTCTCTTTGACACCAATCAGCTGATGTGTGGTGTGCAGTCTGGCGCAATATGGCTGCCAACACATCATCCAGATGGATGCTGCATACTGGTGGTGGATGAGGAGACACCCCCCCAAATATGTACAACTTTGAGTGTCCAGAAAAACGCTATATAAATGTAGTTTGTTAAGCTAGTAGTATTAGTTAATTGTTTGTTAATACCATGAACTATGACCTAAAGTGTTACCTAAACGTTTTATCCAATAAGAAAAAGTGTGCATGAATAACAATTGAATTAAATTTACTGAATAAATTCAAACATTCGCATTTAAAAAAAAGTCATGTGATCTTTTTTTAACAAAAATTGCAGAAAGTGACAAGATATTTGGGTGGACGAAGACGTTGGAACATTTTCAATTATACCATATGAGCTATTTTATAGTAACCAAAAGCAATTTATAACATTAAAAGGGTGCAAAGTGGTTTATTAGGAAGTGACAATTTAGTTCTCTTCGACGCATTAGACGGAAATGGTGTTTTATGCGATATTCCAGTTTTGCACTTCAGTTTAATTCGCATTTTTGGATGAAAAAATAGCTATTAAATGGATTCATTCAGCCACTTCAGGTGTCCGCTCCTGCTGCTAGAAGGCCACAATCCAGCTTTAGTTTAGCTTGAGCCCTGATACACACATGAACTGGATAATCAGAGTATTTAGGATCACTTTCAGACAGGCTTGCTGGAACTAAACTCTGCAGAAAAGTGTCCATCTTAGTCTAAAGGTGAACTTAGGCAACAAAGCTTACTTACAGTAGGTAGCAAAGTGCTCGGGTACTCATGTGAAACACTGTGAAATATATATCTCTGGAACTTCTGAGCCAGGTTTAAGAGAACATCCACACGGCCTGTTCTCACCATCATGATATTACGTCAATTGGGAGATAACCGGCATATCTTACACTACCAGACAGCAAAGCTCTACGCATTCTTTAAGCACAGTAAGAGATAAAAACGCCACTTCATTTCAATCAAAATGAGACCGAGATGAGCAGCGGCCCCTGGTGCGTGTATGCATAAATTTTGGGGCTAAAGCTGGTTGAGGCATTCAGGTATCTAACACAGAGTTCAGCATGATAGAGGCTATCTTTACGGATAATTAAAAATTCTCAATCATTCTCACACAGGCAGACTGAAGACGCCTGAGGGTTGTGTATAATCTGGCAAGCGTGGCTTTCCTCCTGCTTTAACGCTGGCTTTTATCTCAGTAAAACTGTGCTGATAGTCAAAATGTTCTTCAACTGCACTTTGGGAAAAGTAATGTCACAGGGTTTCGTTAATGGTAATCTATACCCCCAAAAAAGTTCACCTGTAAATCCCACCCCTTTGCTCTCTGAGCCACAGATCCATTCCTGTCATCCAGTCTGCGAAATGAGGCATTAAAAAGTGATGCATACATTTAGAGAGTCAGGCCCTTGTTCAATCAGAGCAGGTAAAGTCGTTTAGGGATTCTCAGACTGACCACTCACTCAAGTGTGTGTTTAAGCAGAAATGAAAAGGGAATGAGATTTCAGACCTGACAAAGGAGTAATGGTAGAATTTGACAAGCAAAGACAATGGAAGGATGAGATCTCAAATCTAAAAGGAGAGGTTCCTCCTCACCCCACTGTCTCTTAAACTTAAACTGTGTGACAATTTGAAACTTCTCTCTAAGACGACAAAAAAAATGTAGCCACTCAAACATGAAATAGTCTCAAGACACAGGCCGATTTCACATCCCAAGCTTTGGCAATTGCTCGTCGCAGGATGAACTTGACTTTACCAGGTCAGATCTCTGCTGTAGCGACTGCCCCCCTGCGTGCTCCTCTTGATGGGCTCACTGAGGCAATGCAATAAAATCTGAAATGAGGAACAGCACGCCTGCCTGCAGAGAGAGGAGATGAGTATATGGGCCGCATCACTGAAGCCCTGCAGCTGTGGGTCTGTTTGGAAGACATAGTTCATAACCAGCTGGCTCCGACAAGTCATCATCTCTCCCTAGCATACACACACACATGCAGAGCGCACCCAACATTAAGACGGTGCCGAGCTTTGCACCATAATTTCATTTTCTCATTGATGTCATCCGATTTGACAGGCAAGAAACGGCAGGACACAAATTGCACACAATAAGATGTGCCAATACACTCTGAAACTAAACTCTCTCTTTTTCTCTCGCTCCTACTGGATCCTTTTTTCTCCCCCCTTTCACTCCTGCTGTCTTCCAAACCTCACATTTTCTTTACAGAACAATGTAGGGCTGACAGGAGCGTAGAAAGAAATGGGAATGATTTGAACTCTCTGAGCCATAACTCTTTATATATCACAAGGACACGCACTACCCATTGTGCCTCAGCTCTGACAGACTCATTTTCTTATTATTAAAGGTTCGCAGTGTCTAAGAGAGGAACTTCTAACCTTTCTGATGTCAAACACAACATTAGTCACATTCATTAGACCATCTTCAGACATGAAGTCACAGATGAAAAGCAGCAGAGAGGTGCTGTTAACCACACAGTCTTAACCTGAAGTACAAAACGAGTCTTAACAATCCCCTTTAAAACTAAAGAAAGTCTCCCATTGACTTTTGCAGAAAACATGCATCATATCAGCCTGGCGCAGGCGTCAGATTGACACTTACAATGCACAGTAATGCACTTCAAAAGCGTGCCGATCAAAGCACGGGATGCGTATTGGAGCATGCGGCTTGATTAATCCCCTCGAGTGACTCAGGACCGTATCAGCTCACCAGCAAGGAATCGGTTGTCTCCCGAGCAGCCATGGGGCAACCACAACATGTGGCGGACAGATTCAGCACCATGGAGAGCACCCGCTTAGCACAGGATGGAGGCTTGGAGAAGTCATGCTGAGGCGTCTAGTGATGGGATTAATAAATGAATAACACATCAATAGCAAATGCATTATTGTAATCGCCTTCAGTGCTTAACGTCACATGAATCAGCCATGTCTCTCTGTGTGTTCATTGACTGTTTGGTAATTACAACATTGTGCCAAAGGTTCTTCAAGACGGTTTGCTTCAAAAAAGTAAATCTTCCAAAAAAAGGAAAAATCTTTGCTAAGTTTGACACTATAGTAGTCTTCTTTACCATGACTGTGTATGGATATTAGAAATACTATTTATAACTTAAAAACGTAAGTTGCTAATAACAGATACAATGCAGTGTCACTGGGAGTAAAAACTACACATCCACTTCTTTAATCACAGTACACACGTGTCTGTATAACACAAGTGTTAATGTTCATTAACATCTAACTGAAAGTTTTCTTTTATAATATATATATATATATATATATATATATATATATATATATATAGTCAAAATTTGAATATTTTCCAAAATAAGTCAAATATAGAATTTTTTTAAGAAGAAAAACCTAATATTATGCTTTAAATAAGAATTGTGTGCATGCAGCACCAAGTATCGCATGAAAAAAGAAAATAAATTCAAAGTAAATGCAAAAAGGCAGTCATGGATAGCATGACTGGTCAGATATATAAAGAGGAGAGAGTTAGAGGGAGTCTATTTCTTTAATTTATCTCACTTGTATTGATCTCCCTCTGCCCTTGATGTATTTTACCTGCAGCTCTCAACTTTTCAGGACGCGTTGGTGTAAAAGGGCTGCTTTGAAGCAGGCATGACAGCAGCAGATCATGCGCACAAGCTCGTTCAGTAAGTTTGCGCAGAACAACATGGACTCACCCCAGCGTTGTCATGGTGACGATGGTGTACCAGAAAGCCGCCGGGATGCTGGTGAACTTGCTGGCAGAGGAGCCTTTCTCTGCGTAGAACATGACGGTGGCGAAGATGATGATGGCCATGGTGAGCGAGAAGAGCAAGAAGCCCAGCTCGGACGCGCAGCTCTTCAGCGTGTAGCCCAGGATGCGCAGCCCCGCGGAGTGCCGCGAAAATTTGAAAATCCGAAAGACCCTGAAGACCCTGAGGGTGACGAAGGCCCCGCTCACGTCCTCGTTGTCCGTCATGACCAGGCCGATGTAGTAAGGCATGATGGCCACCACGTCGATGATGCTCATGACGCTTTTGACGAACTTGTACCTGCTGGGCGCGGCGATCAGACGTAGCAGGTACTCGACGGTGAAGATCATGACGCAGGCCGTATCCAAACAGAAGAACGCGAGGGCGTAGCGCTCCCCGCATGAGAGCTCCTTCGCGCGGTTTAGCGAGATGCCGCACGGGACCGTCTCCACCACGTTGGCCATGACAGAGACGGCGATGAAAAAGCCCGTGACGTAATAGAAGACCAGCGCCATGGTGCTTGTGTGTGGGTTCTCGAACGCGCGCCACATGGACTCGCGGAACGACAAATCCGGCATGACCAAATCGTTGTTGTTGTCGTTCTCCTCATCATCTTGAATTCTCTCCGCGTTCTCCCTCCTGCGATCTTTGTACTCCTCATAACAGCAGTCCCCTATTATCTCTGGAATGATGCCGAAAAAGGCCAGCTCCTCGTCATAGGCGGAGATGCACTCATGGCGAGGGTAGTGCAGCTTCCCGGTGCGGTAGAAGTTGAGAATGTGCCTGAAGATGTCCGGGTCGCGGTCGAAAAAGTACTCGTTGGTCTCCTCGTGGAAAAAGAAGTCGCGCTCTGTGCTTCCCAGTAAGGTGTCGGGGTACCTCTCCAAAGTATTCCGCCAAGTTTGAAACCTAGTGCCGCTGACGTTCAAGATGATTAACCCGTCCTGACCTCGCTTTTTGTCCCGCGGAGGCGGCGGCATAGGGGCGCTCGCCACGGGCATCCATCCTATAGCTGCGGCGCGCGCGAACGGTAGCCACGCGGCGACTCCGGCTGCCATTCTGACCCAATGTGCGCGAACCGGTGCGACTGAAGCAGATTTTGCGCTCACAGATCCGCCACGCGCAGAAAGGACATCTGGAGGGACACAATGCGCAATCAGTCGGCGTAAACTTAAGGAATACTATCATGCACGTGAACAATGAGCCGCGTTAAACATCCAGATCAAAGCATTCTAACAACAAAATAAAAAAGATTGGGATGAGAGAGAACGTAAAATGTCTATACGCGTAAAAACTACGCGTGCTGACTTATTGCTCGAGAGCGAGAGTGAAAGCTTACCTCCTCATAAATGGATTTTGATGCAAAAGTGCAGCTTTTTACACACAGTTCATCAGTTCTAGTCCACTTTGTATCGCTGTTCCGCCGTTACGCGCAAATAAGTATCCAAAATGCACTCTCGGAGGTGTTTTGTAGCAAATGCAACAAGTTTACAAGTCAGGTAGAGGAGTCGCGTTGTCCAATGACATCCTTTTAGCCGGTCACAGCTGATGTGTGCTTCACACTAACGCTTATAGAGAAACCTGCCACAGTGGTCCTTTCATAGAGAGAGAAGACCACCCTGGCGAGTGCGCGTTCAGTGTTTAAAAAAAAAACAAATGCCACTTTCCTATCCGCTTCCTTGGCATGTAATCCAGTGTCCCGTGAACAATTTGGCAGGGTCTGTCTGTAACCAGAACAAAAACTGAACCGGCAACAAATGATTTGCTGGAAGTTGCTTCATCCGCTACCGACGGAGATCTGTGAGTCTGCGGTGGAGCCCAAGTTGCTTCTGCTCACGGCGCATTGGAGGCGTGTCACGTGCTACAGGCATCGGTTAACACATATGAATGTAGCACGGTCTGTGTGAATGGTGCATAATGTACCATAAGAAGTGCTACGTTTCAATGTTTATTTGTAGCATTTATTTCTGCTATAAATAGAAAAACAAACACCTCAGTATAACGCATTGTGTAAAGACATCATTAAACAGAATTATGATTAAGCAGAGTTTTACAGGAATTCAGTGAAGCGCTGAATTGCGAGCGGAGAGACTGGGGGGAAGCATTGCGGATGTTTTTACGTCTCAGGTTAATGATTCACACATTCAGCACTGACAGATCTGAAAAGGGGGAAGCCGCTAGATGGAGACAGTTTTCAGAGGTGAATGAATATCAGACCTGTAAGAGCAATAGATTCGAGTCATATGAAGGTCTCTTGCTGTGACAAACACAATCAGCAAGCTCGAAAATGCGATTATCTGTGTTGCAACTCTCCATACATGGGTCAATGACAAATAAGGATGTTTGAGGTGATAAGAGGAGAAATGCTGCACACGTTGCAAATCTAATGCGATTCTATCAGAAACTGCATTGACTGTTATCATCCGTTATTATAGATAGATAGATGGTTAGATGGATAGATAGATAGATAGATAGATAGATAGATAGATAGATAGATAGATAGATAGATAGATAGATAGATAGATAGATAGATAGATAGATAGATAGAGGGGAG
>CAIGQZ010000320.1:3164795-3186233 GCA_903798205.1 Danio tinwini | reverse complement strand
TATTATTATTATTATTATTATTATTATTATTATTATTATTATTATTATTATTATTATTACTGCTATTAATATTATTATGCTTGCCTTGTTTACTGTTGTTTACTAGGTAACCAATACTACGCACCTAATTTGCATTAAGAATTTTATTGATTTATTTTTTTTGCTAAATTTGAAATGATTCGCTTCTTACTAGGATGGAAACCCAGATAGTGTTACATTTGGGAATTCAATTGCCAATAAATCTTAAGTGAAACTGAAAAATCAACTGGATGATACCGAACAAAGTTTGGTTTGTTTACCACACATGTACCATCCCAATGGTCTATTTCGTTTTTATAAGCAGCTTTGACGACAATAAATTTGTTAAAATGAACAAGTCTTCATTGTGTTATGTAATATTGCAACACTTGTTTATATTTGGCTGTTTGGGTAAAGATATTGCGTTGCAGTCAGAATCATTGCTGTTGTTGTTGTTTATATGCCTTTATAAGTCATGTTTTAGTCAGAATCCTCCTCGAAAATGATTCCACTTTATCATAGAAACGGAAAAACAAAACGAAAAAAACATTTGTCTGCTTTGTGTGATGTTAAACATGAACACAGTTTCACATCTGTTTTCTTTGTATTAAATGAATACGTAATATGAACATATTGTAACGCTTAAAATAAAAACGTGTTTATGAAATGTTGTCTTATTAGTGACTAAAACAAACTTTGAAAACTACAGTTAATAATATATATACATTTGAATTTTTACAAAATGACTAGCAATGAGAAAGTATATTATGGGGGCACCGTGGCTCAGTGGTTAGCACTGTCGCCTCACAACAAGAAAGTCACTGGTTCGAGTCCCGGCTGGGCCAGTTGGCATTTCTGTGTGGAGTTTGTATGTTCTCCCCGTGTTGTTGTGGGATTCCTCCAGGTGCTCCGGTTTCCCCCACAGTCCAAAGACATGAGCTGAGTGAATTGGGTAAACAATATGAGTGTGTGTGTAAATCCGAGAGTGGATGGGTGTTTCCCAGTACTGGGTTGTGGCTGGAAGGGCTTCCGCTGTGTAAAACATATGCCGCAATAGTTGGTAATACATTCCGCTGTGGCGACCCCTGATGAATAAGGGACTAAGATGAAGTAAAATGCATGAATGAATGAACGAATGAACGAATGAATGAATGAATGAGAAAGTATATTGCAAATTCTGGTTTAATCCAATAAGGAAGAGCAGAAATGGAGGAAGGAAAATCTTATCTCTAATGGGCTTGAATGGTTGGCCAGCAAATGCAAAACACAAGAAGTTCAGCATGTGACTCTTCCAGACCCTCATTCTTCACTTTCCCAGGCGTAGAAGACACTGCTAAGGTACATTGCCTTTTGTGAAGCTGAATAACAATTAATTTCTCATCACAACACATTATGAAAAATTGCAAACAACTGACAGATTGAGTAAATGGCGCTTTGTTCACGTTAAAAATGTGTTGGCGGCAAATCATAACTTATGTCAAAACAGCTTGAGCAACTGTAAGTCGGAGAACTCTGTAATTACCGTTCCATCCAATTTAATGCACGCGCCTTTTTATACTTCATTAAAACACAGTGAAGTGAGGGGGAAAGTAGGAGCAGACCTACAGGGAGAAATGAGAGAGAGAAAGCACATTAAAAACAAAATAAGAGTCAGAATTGTGAGACTTTTTCGTCAAGAGTCCATCAAAACGCAAATTATAGTCTGGCCATGCAGCAGCTTGATGAAAAACACACAACAAATCATTAAAGTCTGTTTTCTATTCCAACTTTGTATAGACTGAATATTTCTCTAACTCTATACTAAAGTGAATCTATGCTAAAGGTTCCTATTAAAACAAAATAGGGTTTTTACAGGCTGGTGCAAATGAAGAGTCTTTTCCCTTCCACAAATAACCTTTTATTCTTTAAATTATCTATAATGGCCACAAAAAACTGTATTTTTGAACACTTTAGGAACACATTAAAATGTCAATTTTAATGCATTAGATAAACTAAGTGGCATCTGCAAAGAGTTTTATTCTCAAAATGAGCTTTATCTCAGAGCTGTCATTTGGTTTACTGATGCCTATTTTCACCTCAGTAAAAAAATAAAACAACAACTGATAAATAAACTTTAAAATAAGTCACAACAGACTTTTTATTCAGTTAGTGGTCTAATTTTGTTTGTACTGTAAGCTATTCAATTCAATTCATCTTTATTTCTATAGCACTTTTATAGTGTAGATTGTGTCAAAGCAGCTTAACATAGAAGTTCTAGTAAATTGAAAGTGTGTCAGTCCAGTTTTCAAAGTTGAAGTTCAGTTTAGTTCAGTGTGATTTAATTTTTACTGCTGAAAGTCCAAACACTGAAGAGCAAATCCATCGATGCACAGCTCCACAAGTCCCGAACCAAGCAAGCCAGTGGCGACAGTGGCGAGAAATAAACTTCACCAATTTACAAAAGTTAAGACACAAAACCTTAAGAGAAACCAGGCTCAGTTGGGCATGACCATTTTTCCTCTGGACAAACTTAAGCAGAGCTGCAGTCTAGGTGGTGGAGGCTGGAGAATGCTGGATGTCCATCGTCCATAAGCTATAAAATCGTGTTGCTTTATACTACGAAGATGTCGTTTTCGTGCGTAAGTAACATTGCAAACAATGTAAACATTAGGACTATGAAAGAAACTGTGACGTAAACAAATGATAAACCATTTATAATTTAACACTATTGTGTCATTGGACTAAATGTGGTCTATGGGATGTTGTTCAATGAGACCTTACCTTTAAAAATAAACCGTGATGTACAGCAATGAATGAACATGTGTCTTGTTATTACTATGATAAATGTATGATAAATTTACATTGCTACATTGCATCTACATGCCAACTAATTCTCATTAGATAATAAGTAGACTGTTAGGTTGGGGTTGGGGTTAGGGTTAGTGTACTGTAAGTTGACATGTACTTGCAAAGTTTCTTATAGTCAGTTAAATGTGTTGAAGGAGCAGTATCAACAGATATTAAGCTGACAGTTTAATACTCAAAAGGACCATCAAAATAAAGTGTTACCGCATGTTCTTATGTGTATTCCTTACACAAATTTAGCAAATACACTCTTAATAAAACATTCCATTGAAAACCAGCTAGCTACAAGCGCTGCTTGAGGGTTGTAGCTTTAGACTGATGTACTGTATAGTTTGTCAAGATTACTCATGTTCTTTTTTTATGCAATCTAATCTTAAACACTGACATGTTCAAAAACAGCACCCCAGTGCGTCGTCATTCTGGCGCTGGCTAAGAGGTTCTAAAATTAAGTCAACGTGTGATGCTAAATCATAGTGAGGAGAGATACAGATGTACTTGTAAGACTTTAATTTACAATCACAAGATTAAGCTGCAATAGTGAGATTGAATTTGCAAAATGATGCAGTTGTAAGTGTCACAATTACAAGAATTTTAATACACAATGACAAAAAACAAGTCATAAATGCTAAATCTAATTATATTGTGACAGAGTAAACAACTTGAGAAAACCTACAACTGAAGATGATATGCTCACGCTGCACAACAATGACATTTTAGCACGATACAAAAAGAAGCAATATCTGGAAATTGCCATTATGCTGAAATCTTGTTGCAAGTCATACTCGTATATCGCAAGATATTGCAATTATAAAAATTCTTCGATCTAAATTTGGTCTTCCATACATATTCATTTTAATTCTCATCTCAGCAAGGCAATAATGAAAGCTTTGACACCTTAATAAAAAAAGAAAAAAGTCCAAAGAAGTCCAAACAAGTGATTTTTCCAAGTACACTATAATCTTCTGTGCTTTTTCTAAGTGTCTAGTCTGAGACTGAGGCGCGTGTGTGTGTGTGTGTGTGTGTGTGTGTGTGTGTGTGTGTGTGTGTGTGTGTGTGTGTGTGTAGAACAGAGGAGGGTGTGCAAAGTATGCATGCGAGCCAGAGGAAAGACATTCATTCATATTCCCCACTGCACCTCCTCTCCTCCCATTCATCAGCTGTGGGACAGATGCAGCACACAACATGCAATTACAGCCCGCATAAGAGAGGAGGATCAGTCCTTCCGGCAACCTTATGACCATCTGCACACCGGCCCACCTCTGCCTCCACCCTGATCGTTTACACCGACCATCGACAACACACACACACACACACACACAAACACACACATATACACTACAAACTGGATGTGATTGTTATTCAGCACTGCTTGTCCTATATGTTTGTGTCTCCCTCCTTTGATAAATTTCACCTTGATGTGAACGTGGGTGATATAAGTAAAGGTTTGATTTAATTTAGATATAGATAATTGATTTAGATATACAGTATCAACAAAATAGCTAAATTAACCCCCCAACAAAATCTATAATTCACATGGATTCAACGTTACAGCTTAGAGAAATAAAGCTGCAACTGTGAAAGTCAAACTGGACAGCACAGTTATACTGCACAGTACAAAGTGTCACAATGTCATGAAAAATCCATAAATCTCAGATTTAAAGGCACATTGCACATTGCAGATAAATGAAGAAAGAGATTGATTTAATTGTCATGTGACCCTGGACCACAAATCCAGTCATGAGTGTCAATTTTTTGGAAACTGAGATTTATACGCCATCTGAAAATTAAATAAAAAGGTTTTCCATTGATGTATGGTTTGTTGACATAGGAAAATGTTTGGCTGATACACAACTACAGCATTTGGAAATCTGCAATCTGAGGATTAAAAACAAATCACCTTAAAATCTGTCCGAATGCATATTACTTAATCAGAAATTAAGTTATGATGACTTTTAGATTAAAGTAAAACTGATCAATTGCAACAAACCCTTTAAATTCAAAATCTAATCCCAATGTGTACTGTGAACTTAATCCATTTCAGTAAACAAAGCAATTTAATCACAGTAAAACCCAATAAATGAAGATAACTTAAACCAACTGAGTACTGTAAAACCTAATAAGTTAAGGCAACTCAAACTGTTTGAGGAAACCGATTACTACAAAACATTTGAGTTAAAAAACTAATCTATATGGGTACTGTGAACTTAATTAAAAGTGTTGATTGAGCATTAATGATGAACACCTGCTGTTAACAAGCAAAATCACTTAAGAGAAACACAAAACTATAGCTGTATATTACAAATAGTCAATTAACACATACTCAACTACTTAATTAAATTATTGCCTTCAACACTGAGTTCAAAACTCCTTTTCAAATGAGTAGAATTAACTTCCAGTAAATTTTGAGTTAACTACATAATTTGAATTGATAAATTTGACTGTTGGGTTTTACAGTGTATACCTGTCTTTGCAACATTTCCATGGTTGTGTGGTTCATATACGCTTTCAAACTACTTTTATAAAATAAGCTGAAACAACACAATTCTTGAGTTTTTTGTGGGATAATTAAAAGTTTTAATGTTAATGCTTAATCTACTTAAATTTGTAAAAAAAAAATGGTTAATCAATTTGTTAATTGGTATATTGGAAATTGTAAAACTCAGCATTTTTATAGTTTACAATCAATCAAAAACTTTTTGGGGGATTCTTGAATTATGTGCAACCCTGCAATTTTTTTTTACAGTGTACAAAGCTCTGTTTGTGTCTCCTTCCTTAAATCTGATCAATCTCACTTCAATGTGAAGAAACAGGAAGAGATGTGAGTTATAATTTAATTTGATGAATGATATAGATATATCAAGAAAACTGCAAAATTACAAGAGAATTCTTGAGATTTAAAACCACAATGATTCAAACTTACAACTGAGAGAAATAAAGCTGCAACTATGAATGTCAAACTGCAAGATATAAAGTCTTACTACAATATACAAAGACTCATGGAAACTCTATAATATAATATAACTCTACTGAGATTTAAAACCACATTGCAAAATAAAGTCACAATTGAGAGAAATTACATTGCAATGTGCTTCAGATCACAAGATATAAAAGCGACAACTATAAAAATAGTATAAAAAAAAAACAGGCTTCAGACTGCATTTGATAGTCATTAAGTATTGTTCATCCCATTTAAGATCTTATCTAATAAATGTCACCTTGAATTAAAGCGAATGGGAGAGATGTGAGGTATGATTCAACTTGCTGACTGATATAGAAAAGAGATTTACAGTAAATCAAACTTACATCTGAGATAAATAAAGCTGCAACTGTTAATATCAAACTGCACAATATAAAGCCTTATAAGATACAGTCTCATGAATATCCTATAATAGTCAGATTTAATACCACATTGAAAGATAGTCACAAATGACAGAAATAATACAGCAAATGTGAATGAGATCTATAAAAATAGTCACAAAAACCTGCTTCAGACTGTATTTGATTGTTATTATGTATTGTTCATCCCAATTAAGCTCTAATCTAATAAATTGCAGCTTTATTTTTCAAAGCGAAGAGCAGAGATGTGATTTATTGACTGATATTGAGGATATTGCAAGAAAAAATCCATAATTAAAGCCACGTAGAGTCAAAGTTATTGCTGAAAGAAATCGAAGCAACTGTGAAACATCATCTTGCATCATATGGCAA
Source organism: Danio tinwini (assembly GCA_903798205.1). Classification (NCBI taxonomy): domain Eukaryota; kingdom Metazoa; phylum Chordata; class Actinopteri; order Cypriniformes; family Danionidae; genus Danio; species Danio tinwini. The sequence goes on along the minus strand of CAIGQZ010000320.1, from coordinate 3,179,663 downwards.
GATATTAAAGTCACAATTATAAAAATAGCCTCACACACACTTCAGAATGGATCTGATTGTCATTCAGCTTTGCACATCCCATATAAAGCTCTGTTGTGCCTCCTTCCTTTAATCTGATCAATTTCACCTTGTTGTGAAGAGAAGGGAAGAGATGTGAAGTATGATTCAATTTATTGACCGACGCATGATGGCTATGTGTGTGCGTTTGTGTGTGTGAAGCCCATCTGTAGGAGGGCACAGAGTTAGATCTCCATCTAAAACCTTTCAGCTTCTTTCCTCAGCTAAAGACAGCTGCATCCTAGAGCCGCCCAAAATAACCTCCGCCATGCCAATCAAGCAGAGAGAGCCCAATACACAAACTCACACCAAGGCTTTGGGCTCCAGAGATTCAGCTATGAGTGCCCTGATGTGCCAAAGCTTCTCTTTGTCAATGTTTGACATGTGTCCTCCTCCTCTCCTCTAGCATCTTTGAAGTTTAACTCCATGTTGTCCTTCGGGGTTATTATTTTTCTTTTTTTCTGGATATTTCCCGTCTATTTTCTCTCCATAATCGTTTGCTCCAAGTCAAAATCACCTAAAAGCTGCTGCTTCAAGGCTGAGGAGGGAAACATAAAGGATAATTCGGGTAATCTTGATAATGTGCTCTCAGGTGTAGTTTTCTTGGTATATCACACAAGTATTTATGATAATATGAGCATTTTCTAGCTTGATTGTCCACATTATTTATGATTGTGTTGTTTTTTAAGAAATAAAAATGGAGGATACTTTAAAACAAATTTCACTCAAAAATTGATAGTAAATTTTACAAATAATGACAACGAAAGGGCATATAACTGTTAATATAATTTTTCTGTAAATGTACATTTTACTTTACACAGTTGCTTTATATTTTATAATTCTTTATTACCTTCAAGTGTTTTACTCAAGACATAGGGTCATTCTGAAAATGTAGCCCTATGTACATTTCACTACGTATGGCTGCATTTCATCTTTAAAATGAATGCTACGGGCGGTATGAAGCTGTTCCTTTTCTCGCTTACCAGCTGACCGCTTACCTCCGTGTGGACAGCTTTCCTGCTGTTATCAGTTTGTCCAGTTAGCTCGACATGTACGTCAGAGGACTTAAGACGCCAAGTGGAGATGATTACGACAACAGGGTTTAAGTCCGGTGAAGAACGATTCCAGAAAGTGGGTGAGACAAAAACAAAAGCTAAAAAATAAAGTAAATAACAGGGTGAGAATGTGGTCAAATCTAAAAACGGGCTTTTCTTTTTCTGGATTGCTTTTTAAAACACTGTGGTTGGGTTTAGGGAAGAGGGTGGGCGGGTGAATCAGTGCTTTTTAAAACACTATTGGTTGGGTTTAGGGAAGGGGGAACATGGGGGATATCAGTCAATTGGTCAGTCAGTAAGTCAGTCAGTCGACAGCGGCCTCTTGTGTATTTACGTGAGAACAGCAGGCACGAATGGCACTCACGAGGGAAATTTGTGATCTAAAAAAACATACACAGCGCCCTCTGGTGGATTTGCGAAAACAAAAACTGCAAAAAAAAAAAAGTAGCTCCTGAGATGTATTTTGCTCTCTCCAGAAATATATATAGGGGTACATAATCAGAATGAGCCTGGGTTGGTTTTATTAGATGTGACACATTTGAATAGCAAAATGCCCTGATTGAATGAATATATATGTTTCTTTAAAAAAAAAAAAAAGATTAACTACATACAAGTAAGGTTAAGTATTAGCCAAATGAGTAAGAAAAATGTTCTTGTAGTCCCATAGATTTTTATTTATTTATATTTTTTCATAAAACAAAAGCTGTGTTCACACTTTTAGTTTGAATATTTTGATATTCAACTCTTGACCAAAAAAATTTAACAAAATTTTTTTTCCGGTTTTGTCTTTTCATTTATATTAAACATATAAGCCAAACAATTTTTAAGCCACTGTGCTGCATTTATTTCTTTATTCAATTGAACGGCACTAGCATGAAATATAAGATGAGCACAATTTCTTTCATTAATTAATACATTTAGGGAAGTTTTTTAACTAATTTCGAAAAGAGCACGTGATATGATTTGGTCTTTCATTCATAATCAGTAATAATCCACTCAAACTGATACAAAGCTATTTTTGACTAATTTTACCACACTGCCTTATCTTCGTTTTGGATGAATCCCCCCTTCCATCCCATCTCCTCTTTTTCCTTTTTTACTAGGGGGAGCTCTCAAGACCTACCTCATCTCAGACCCCCTTACATGCTAAAAGACCTATTGGGAGCCCTGGGCTCAATAATCTCCAAGCTCAGGGTTCTCTCTTAAACCTGCTAATAGCGTCAAGCCCTATCTAAGTGTGAACTCTGGAAATGTAATTTATTAAATGTTTTTATTATAAGTTTTGCTGTGTTTTGGCTATTCTGAGTCTACTCTGTATGTGCTTCAAAAAAGAACATTCACATCTAAAGAATCTTTCTTCAGTTTGTCAGCCAAAAAAAAAAAAATAAAAAATCAGACTTTGGAATTCTCCTACTGTTTAAGCACACATCAGTTTGACGTTTATGCAAATTTCTACCAAAAGCAAACTTTCTGCAGATGAACTTCTAGTATGAATCATCATTTGTTTCTACTGTGCAACTGGTGAATCATAATTCTGAGAAGAAAAAGAGGAAAAATACAATCAAAAGCGAGAAAAACAGAGGAAAAGTTGGGTCACACTCTGCTTGATATCATGCATCATGGTGACATCACCTGTCATGACCAGGCAAGACAAACACGATTGGCCCGAGGTGAGGTGAGCAGAGGCGGGACACGAGGGAAGAGATCAGCCCACCCGCTGATACTTCCGGCCTCTACGGTCACCAACACCATCTGTTCTTATGAAAACTCATGAAAACACACACACACACCTGATGATAGACTCACATTTCCATGAGTGATGAAATCTTACAAATAAAATGACATCATTTTTTACAGATACAAATATAAATCTCCAATAATCTTTTTTATTTGCTACTTTAAGAAAAAGCGTAGAATATGTTTTAAAATAGCTGCAATGTGCCGTATATGGGGAAATCCTAAATAAGCTATTACACTAAAAACCTGATTTAAAAGGCTTGACAACTCTCTCTGTACTTACTTGACCACACAAACATTTTTCACACAGTCAAAATAACACAAAATGCACAACAAATGTAGTGATGGCCATAATTTAATGTCACTTTAAATACAATCAATGAACTCAAAACAAGTTTATAAAGTATGATTAAAGTTATTTTTTTCTTAATGTCCAAATTATGCAATCCAAGCAACATTATAGCATCAGTAGCTATGTTTCAATGCACATATTTATATATATGAAAAATAAGTGAAAGAATGAATGAATGAATGAATGAATGAATGAATGAATGAATGAATGCCGATTGAACGAACAAATAAAAATAAGCAAACAATTGATGGTAATTGCAAGTGAGTGAATGAATGAATGAATAAAATGAAAAAACGCTTAATTTAGGTACATTTATACAATGGCAACACATTTATTAAATAGATTTCTTGATGTGACAATTTTTTTTAATAAAAATAAATAAATAAAATAAAATAAAATATAATAAGGCAGTTCATTCGCTGTGGCAACCCCAGATTAATAAAGGGACTAAGCCAAAAAGAAAATGAATAAATGAATGAATGAATGAAAAATAAATAAATTAATTAAATTAAAGTAATTACAATTAAATTAAATTAAATTATACAATTAAATAAAATTTTAATTATGTGGCTTCTCCTTAACAGATGATATGATTGAATAATTGGCAGACAAATATCAAAATGTTTAATGCACACAGTCTTAAATGGTATTTAATAAGACATTAAACAATGTGGTTAAACTTACCTCCAAGAACTGTGTCACAAGATTTTGCTCCCAAACATCAATCTGCCTGCGGGTCATCATTTATTATGTAGCAATGTTCTGCAGTGGTCAAGTGGCAACTTTTATCACAGATAATTTTCACTAGTTTCCCAAAAAGTATTGATTTTGGTCTCTTGAACACATCGATGGAAACAGGGCTTTATTTGCACACTATTTATGCAATCTTTAAATTTTTCAAGTTAAATTTGGATCTACAGACAACCAAAAGCCGCATATAAATAACACTCAAACTCCACCCTTTCATTTACAAATTGCTCTGCATTTTTTTACTTTTATGTTTTTTTCTAAAGCTAAACAATTCTACTGACACACTGTAAGTTGCACAGAATTTGCAAACTTCAGTAATATGTTGCATGCGGTTTAGATGAAGTGCTCAGCAGACGCATTGTAGGCTGAAGTGACAGGTATGGTTTGCGGGCACATGTGTGTGTGGGTGGGAGTGTGTGGGAGTGCTCCAGTAACACTGAGCTTCACATATGCTGCTGTCCTGCTCTAGCATATGGCATGTCCCTGGTGCTGGTAGGGAATCCTGTATCTATGTCATAGCTGGCACACCCGGACACAGGCAGGGGAAGATTAGACCAGGCTACAGTGAACACAGGTAAGTGTGTGTGCGTGTGTGCATGTGTGTGTGTGTGTGTGTGTGTGTGTGTGTGTGTGTGTGTGTGTGTGTGTGTGTGTGATTTCCACAGATGAATTTACTTTTTGCTCCACAACTAAATAAAACTAGAGAAATCATCACCCATGCTGAAATGCCATAGTTGTGTCCAATTTGCGGTAAAAAAAAAAAAAATCTTTAACATTTAATTTGTGAACTGAAAAGATCTTATTCTGACATTTGTTTTCAAGTCGACAGCCCACTGATTAAAAAGATTAGTATAAAATTCTTCACAATCAGAAAAAAAATAAAAGTCTGGAGTTCACTTTTGATTTTTCAACTTGAGTTTACTTTTCACTTAATGTTTCCTTAAAGAACTCTATGGTGTCACTGCAAAAAAAAGAGTATAAGTAAAAATGTATATGTTTTAAAAATATAAATACAGTACCCATAATACACTCACTGGCCACCTTATTAGGTACACCTGTTCAACTACACATAAAAAAAGTTAATTTCTAATCAGCCAATCACATGACAGCAACTCAATGCAATGTAGACATGGTCAAGTCAATCTGTTGAGGCGATTTAAGTGACTTTTACCATGGCATGGTTGTTGGTGCCAGAAAGGCTGGTCTGAGTACTTCTGAAACTGCTCATTAACTGGAATTTTCACGCACAACCATCTCTAGGGTTTACAGAGAATGGGTCGAAAAAGAGAAAATATTCAGTGAGTGGCAGTTCTGTGGGTGCAAATGCCTTGTTGATGCCAGAGGTCAGAGGAGAATGACCAGACTGGTTCGAGCAACAGTAACTCAAATGACTACTTGTTACAACCGAGGTATGCAGAAGAGCATCTCTGAATACACAACATGTCCAACCTTAAGGCGAATGGGCTACAGCAGCAGAAAACCACACTGGGTGCCACTCCTGTCAGCTAAGAACAGGAAACTGAAGCTACAATTCGCACAGGCTCACCAAAATTAGACAATAAAAGATTGGAAAAATGCTGCCTGGTCTGATGAGTCTCGATTTCTGCTGCAACATTCGGATGGTAGGGTCAGAATTTGGTGTCACCAACATGAAAGCATGGATCCATCCTGCCTTGTATCAATGGTTCAGGCTGCTGATAGTGGTGTAATGGTGTGGGGGATATTTTCTTGGCACACTTTGGGCCCATTAGTACCAATTGAGCACCGTGTCAATGCCACAGTCTACCTGAGTCTTGTTGCTGACCATGTCCATCCTTTTATAACCACAATGTACCTATCTTCTGATGGCTACTTCCAGCAGGATAACTCTCCATGTTATAAAGCGTGAACCATCATGGACTGGTTTCTGGAACATGACAATGTGTTCACTGTACTCAAACGGCCTCCACAGTCACCAGATCTAAATCCAATAGAGCACCTTTGGGATGTGGTGGAACGGAAGATTTGCATTATGGATGTGCAACCGACAAATCTGCAGCAACTGCATGATGCTATCATGTCATGACCAAAATCTCTGAGGAATAGATCCAGTACCTTGTTGAATCTATGCCATGAAAGATTAAGGCAGTTCTGAAGGCAAAAGGGGGGTCCAACCCAGTACTAGTAAGGTGTACCAAGACAAGTAGCTGGTGAGTGTATTTATGTACAGTATATCATATAAATACACAAACACACACTCATTCTATATTTTATTGGTCAGTTTTCTGTGTTGTTGAGTCAAACTATAGACAAATGATGTATTTTGCATAAAATAAAAAGCTAAAAAAAAAACTTGCCACTGTAAGACTTTTAATAGTGCTTTCCAAATTATATAAAATAAAAGTATTAATTAATTTTAAGTTTTACAAGTCAGTAAGTGATACTAAGAGGCAAGTTGTTCCTTTTCTGTTTCTAATAGGAAATAAAGTTTGTTTTGTTTTGCCTTTTAATTTTCCATATTATGTAGAAAAAGTATTCAATAAAGTGTTTTGTAAAAATCATTATTGATTATTTTAGATTGATATTTATCATCTAATCATTGTTGAAAAATGTACACCCAAACGCAACATACAGCAATTTACCAAATTTGTGATTTATTTATCCATATTCATAAGTTCTATTTAACCATATTTATAGTTCACATTTAAAAGAAATCTGAACACTTTTCACTCACTAAGAATTATGTGAGGAAGTGTGTCATCCAACAGTGCTGTGGTCTACTTGCAGGGGCGATGGGCACGGCTACTTAAAAACCTCCCAAGTGCTTTCTTATTGCACAATGTCCAGCTCAGCCCCGGCAGATTTCCATTCCCCACTTCTATTGCACATCCAGATAGACCTTTATGTAGGACACTTCAGAGTTTAAACCGAATCAAAGTCTCTGGTGGCCCCCTTTAATGCTGGCTAATATCACTACTGAGCATGACCGTTATGGGTTTTACACTAGCCAAAAAGTGTGGTCAAGTGGAGAAATCTCTTTAATATCTCATATGGCAAATAAGATTAGGAAAAATGACTGGGAACTGGGTAAAATCTCTTAATTGTGAAAGAAATAATCATTGGGAAATTATGTTTTATGACCTTCTAGTAGAGATTTGCTTAGGCCATCAGATTGGAATAGTTTAATTAATGAATACCCACAAATAAGTGTGTTATGCTTAATATGCATTTCATAGAATTAAAGGCATACTTCACCAAGAAATAAAAAAAAAAAACGGTTGTAATTTACTCACCATTCACTAGTTCAAAACATATTTCAGTTTCTTTCTTCTGTTGATCACAAAAGAGGTTATGTTAAAGAATGCTGGTTACTGACTGGCCTCTATAGTATTGTTTTTTGCCATTGAAGTCAATGGGCACCATAAACCAGCATTTTCAGCATCTTTAGTGTTCATCAAAAGAAAGAAACTTATAAATGTGTGAACTATCTCTTTAAGAGATCCAGTTTATAGACTTACTAGGGTATATTTTGGGGATATTTTGGTATGTGTTTTGTCTAGCAATATCTGGCAACACTAATGAGTCAACGTACCTTGTTCCCTGCGATTCCTCATGCAGTACATAATGTTCAACTCGGATACGTGTTTAAAAACATCATTAACAACTAGTTGTTCCATTCGGCTCTGTACACATACAACTGCATAACATTTTTTCAGAAGTTAATTTCTTTGTTAAATGTGGTTGTCACTTGCCTAAATTACTGCTGGCACTGAAGATGGAATCGGGCTTAGAGTGGGTCGAGAACAACCGGAGGGTGACACTGAATTTAGCTGCAGCGAGTGTCTTAATTTTCAGAAGGATTTTTTTTTTCAGCTGATGAATGATAAAAAAACCCACTGACAGACAATCAGAATCCACTCAACTTTAAAGAGCCTGAATATTTAAACCTGCAGATGACAAAACCATTATAAACACACAATCTCCATGTTTTGGTGTGCACTGTAAAAAAATCTGTAGTGAATCACATAATGGGAATTGCATCTCTGCTCTGTTGACTATTGATGATGAAAATTCAACTCTAGAGTTTAACAAAGTGACTTTTATTGACAATTTAGTAGCTCAACCATTAAAAATATTAATAAAAGTCAAATTTTTGAACTTTTCAAGGTTAAAGGTTGTTGGAAGAAAGATTAAGGGCCCATAATGCAATTCAAAAGCATAAATAAATGAATAAAAATACAAACAATAAAAACATGAATCCCAACATATGTAAAACTGCTAATTTATGGATATTTTTACAGTATATTTATAATTTTTGGCGTGAATGGGCATTTACTGTATCTTAAATTCACTTCTTTCTCTTTTTATTTCTCCTTAGGAATAGCAGGAGAACTAATAGTCCATTCTTCTGAGCTATGAAAGAGCAATACAATTTTCCCCTAGGTTGATTCATGACTTGGAATAGAGAAATGTACAGAACTACAAAGAGGGCACACAAACGGATTGGACAGTAACGTAATACTTGCTGGTGTCGAAACCAGGGTCATTGTCTGTGCTTAAAGTGCCCCAGAGTGATACACACACTGAAGTGCATCTTGTGTTTGTGTGTGTGGCGTGTGTTTGGCAGAGAGGGTAATTGCATTGACAACAGCCAAGCTCTGTCTAGCCCTTATCTCGCACTGTCTGCATAACGTGTGGAGAGTGTCACTCTCCATCATCATACTCAAGCTCTTACACACACACCAATCCATGCCTTCATCATCAGCATAAAGTGGGCATGAAGCTACAGGATGACATCAACAGACAACAAGTGTCAACATTGGTCTCTCTTCCATCATATAATCCCTTCTATCCATACCCGTCTGGTACGTACACTTAATCGTTCCATTTTCTTACACCCCTCCCGTCAAATGTCTTAAAGTCGAAAGCCTTATTAGCCATACATATTAATTAGCCTTCCCTTCTGTGCATTTGTCTTCTCTATCACTTCAGATAGATTTCCCCAATTTTACGCTCATCATTCCGCCACTCATTCCCTGTCACTTGTAACCGCAGCATAACATGCTGCCATGGTGACGAACACGATAGGAATTAGCATGGTAGCTGGGCAAACAACTGGAAGAAGGTGATAAGAATTGTTTTTTAGTTAATGTCATTTTTTCATAATTTGCCCAGTTGTTCATTTAATAGCTGGTCATGGTCTCAATTCAGTTTGTGTTTGTGTATTTCTTCTTAGCAAAGGAATAAAAAATGTGAAAGACCGAGTTAATTCTGTTAAGCTAAACTTTTCATTTGCCTACCCATCTAACAACTGCTTCCACCCATCCATCTGTGTATCTACCCATCTCCCAGTCCACCTATCTACTGTATCATCTATCATAAATTTACCATATTTCTAGCTATCTATCCACCTACTAATCTACCATTTCATCTACCCATTCATTTAAAGTATCATCCTCTATACCATCTATTTACCCATCTAACAATTTATACATCTATAATTTACCCATCAATTTTTGTTCATCTACTATATGTATTTAATGCTGTCATCTGTTAACCTACCCATTTACTTGCTATTGTCCATTCATCTACCCATCTATCTTTTTATCAATCATCCATTGACCTATTTTTCAATCATTTTATCCATCCATCTACCCCTCTAACTACCTATCTCCACCCCACCTACAGTATCAAATACACATATAGCCATTCGACTACTCATCCATCAACCAATCTATGCATCATCTACCCATATATGCATCCAACTACTCATCCATCATCTAAAAACCCATATATATATATATATATACACCCAACTACTAATCTACCAATCCATCCACTTCATCTATTCATCATCTACCCATATATCTATCCAAATACTCATCCATCATTTAAAAACCCATATATACACCCATATATCCATCCAATGACTAATTTACCTGTCTACGCACTTCATCTATTCATCATATCAACCCATCTACGTACCTATCCAACCCATCTATTAACCATATACCCATTTATCTATCCAATAACTCATCCATCATCTACAGTATCTATCCTACTATCCACCCATCATCAACCCATATATCCACCCATCTATCTTTTTACCAATCATCCATTGACCTATTTGTCAATCATTTTATCCATCCATCTACAAATCTTCTGTAACTACCTGTTGCCACCCCATCTATCTACGGTATCAAATACACATATATCCATTAAACTACTCATCCATTAACCAATATATGCATCATCTACCCATATATCCATCCAACTACTCATCCATCATCTAAAAACCCATATATACACCCAACTACTAATCTACTTAGCATCCACCCACTTCATCTATCCATCATCTATCCATATATGCATCCCACATATTATTATATGTCTCTCCAAGACTAATTTGCCTATTTATCCACCCACTTCATCTATACATCATCTATTTACCTACCTATCCAACCCAAATATTAACCAGCTTCCCGTTTATCTGTACAGTAACTCATCCGTCATCTACAGTATCTATCCATCTATCCACCAATCTATCCATCATCTACCTATATATCCATTCAACTACTCATACATCATCTAAAAACCTGTATATCCAACCAAATACTAATCTACCATGTACCTGTCTATCAGCCAACCCATTTATCCATCATACTCATTCATCTACTCATCAATCGTCTATATTCCCATCTATCTATCTATATATTCACCCCATCTATGAGTTTATCCAATCATTCATCCAATCTACCTACCTATCTAATCGCCTATCATTTTATTACTCCAAAAACTCATACATCATTTATCTATCTCGTCTTTCCACCCCATATATACATCCATTCCCTTATATCCATGCAAGTAACCGATCATGAATCATTCTTCATTTACACATTTATCCTTTCAACTACACTTTCTAATTTTTGCATTCATTTGCAGCCTATCCATATATCCAACAACCAACCAATCAATCTGGATTGTTCCATAATGCCCTGACTTGTGGTGCAATAGAGCAACACTCCATAAAGAGCCAAACGTTTGCTTAGTCATCAGCTGACACCATGCCTTAAGTCTCCTCGTAGTCCCAGACGCAGCATGTTGTGATCATTACTGAACACTTTTAAACTCAGCCTGTATGAGACACACACCTCAGAGGGAGCTCTAGGTCTGTCGGCATAACTTGTATGCTTGTCAAGAGACCCTGGGCAGCCCTGGGGGGCTCCTGTCTCGGCTCAGAGGATCCAAAACAGCGAGCGAGTCCACATATCTGAACGGACAGAATGCATGTGCTCGCAATAGACAGAGAAAAAAAAAATCGATTGGAACAGGGAAACAGGATTTGAGATGATGGAACACAAGTGGGCAGGAAAATATTAAAAAGAAGAATGATCAGTCCAATATAAGCTCAGATGAGCATGAAAGAAAGAAAGAAAGAAAAGGATTCAATCTCACAATGTGTCATATAATAGAGGGCTTGTTGCATTGAAACTGAAACCTGACCACTCTCATCCTCTTCTGTTTAAACTCAATCCTTCACTTTGCCTCACACACGTCCTGCACAGCCACCGCTATCAAGTGTTTTCAGGAAGCGATTCGTTTCGATCCACTGAGAGATCTGGAACGATGCGACGCCACGACAACAAAGGGAAACTTTATTCAGCACAGCTCTGGATGAGTTATATCTGTCTTTGCTGTAAAAAGGAGCAGACCGTGCTTTCATTCCACGCTGCCCGTGATGTCTATCTCCAGGACGGAAAAAGAAATAGGACAGCTATTGTCACAAATATGATGATTTTCACCATCTGAGTTTATGCTGACGCACGTTTTTAAGTATCCGGCTTAATTTCATACTCTTCGTTTCGTCTACAACAAAAATAGGAGAATTTCAAGTGAAGCCAGCGATGCATTACAATGAAAGCATCTTTCTCTACACTGTAAAAACTGCAGGGTTCCACCCAATTCATTAATGTTGTCCCAACATAAATCAATTAAGTTACCTTAACAAATTGTGGATTTAACATAACACAGTTAAGTTGTGCCAGAAAAAAACAAACAACTCAAGGATTGTGTTGTTTCAGTTCCATTTAGATAAATAGTTTGAATAAGCAGTGTACAGCATTTACAATCATATCAGCAGCTACAAAATAAGTAGACAAAATAAGTAGTAATATGTGAAAAATGATAGGAGGTCATGATTGGCAAGGGCCAATGGAGAAAGTCTGATCAAAAAATTATGGTTACACTGATACTCTTAACAAATAATGGCACTTGATTTTTAGGTAACACTATTTTGATGGTCATTTTGAGGGTTAGTAGACTGTCTGCTTAATGTCTGTTGATACTGCTCCTTCAACAGACATTTAACTGACTATAAGAAACTTTGCAAATACATGTCAACTTACACTAAGCCTAACCCAAACCACCAACCTAACAGTCTACTTATAATCTAATGAGAATTAGTTGGCATGTAAATGCAATGTAACTAAATTCAATAAACGGACCATCAAAATAAAGTGTGACTGTTTTTTAATATTCATATCGAGTCAGGAACACGATTTAATGCCTCTTCTAAAAGACAATGCTTGCTTCTTCTTAGTGGCCCCATCACTACATTGACGTATGAAGATCCATTTCCCTGCTTTAACTTTAACTTGTCATGGGTTGTTGTGTGATGAGTAAGTAGGACGAGACTAGCATATTCTGCTTAGTTACTGTGGCATGAAGAACGTCAATAATCTAGCACAAGAGCTTGCCCCAACATCACTGTTTTGGCACACTCTAATAAATTAGATTTACTGGAATTCAGATGTTATGTATATTGTTATATATATGTGATCTTCCAGCTGGTTTTATTATAATTTTTTTTATATATATAAATTTATTTTTTAAACCTGCTATTTTCCTACTTTATATTTCTTCAGTTATTGACTAATGCATTCAACTTATTATTCACATCACTGTTGAAAATAGTAATATTAACATTAGCACAAATTATATTTTAATTGAAACCATATAAACTAACATCAAAAAAGCCAAAGCAATGAATATACTTTTTGTGGTGGTTTTTGTTTTTCATTTCACATAGAAATAACTTTTTATCAAAACATTGTTTCATAATGTTTGACTAAAACAAGAGCAAGTAGTCCTTCACCAGTCTCCAAGTACACAAGATGTTTTTGTTGACCCAATCACAATTGGGCAATGCTAAATATTAACACAGGCTCATCATAGATACATACTCCTGTCTACATTTCTGGAAAGCACAAAATCTGTAAGAGGTATATAAATGCTGGCCGCATTTCATTTTTAAAAATAATGCTGCAGGGCGGTATGACACTGGAGATGGCTTCTGTTCTTTTTAGCTATACCAGCTGACCGATTACCTCTGTATAGACAGCTTTTGCCAGTGTTACCAGTTTGCCCAGTAGATTGCCGCGTACACCAATGGACTTGAAACGTGAAGTGCAGTTGACAGGGTTCAAGCATGGCGAAGAACAGTTCCAAAAACCAGGTAAAACAAAAGCAATAATAATAATAATAATAATAATAATAATAAACAAATAAACAATCGGCTGAAAACGTGGTGAAATCACATGGTCTTGGTCTTCTCATGGACTGCTTTTCTTTTTCTAGATTGCTTTTGAAAACACTATCGGTTGGGTTTATGGAAGAGGGTGGGTGGTCCAGTCTGTCAGTCAGGTAGTCAGTTGAGAGCAAGCTGGCCTAGTTGTCTGAAATGTATATTGTGCCCTCTAGTGGATTTGTGCGAGAAGAGGACAGGCGAGAGAAATTTGAGATCATCAAAAAGCATACATAGTGGCCTCTTGTGGATTTGCAAAAACAACCTCCAGTTACGCATTTCACTGTCCCCAGAAATGTAGACCTGCGACCATATCTGTAAAAAGCCTGGGTTGCTAAATACAGCTGTAAAGAGTATCTGGAAAGTTTTAAGTGAAAGGTAGGCTTGGTAAGCAATTGCATTGTGGGTTTATTTACTGAATTGTTTTCAGATGGTAATGGCCTCAGTTTGACAGACCACTGAAACCCAGAATGGATCAGACATTTGAATGATTTCAGTATAGATTCAAATCAATCGCATGCAATTCTGTCTATCAAATGCGATTCAACTGATTGCTCTGATTGTAACTTTGAACATATATACACCTGTAGCTAACAAATCTCAACATCAGGTGTAAAGAAGTTTTGGAATTAGAGGCAGCTGATGAAAAACCTCCACCTCCCCACAAAACCCTACACCTGTCCAAGTCAATGATATGTATGCAGTACAGTTGATGGATCTGAAAGTGGATAGGCACGTCAGGACACCTGGCTGTCTCGGTGGGGCTGAAATGCTGTGCATGCTGATTCTGAAAGGCAGTTTTATGAGCAGACTAGCTACTGCAGACTCCGCAGTGAATTATTAGCCTATTTCTCTCATTTTATATTCCTCCTTCCCTTACTCGCACTCTCTCCATCTCTGTTAGAGTTCTTTGTCAGTCTCTGTGAGTGGCAGAAGTCTTTATCTCACCCCTAGGGCCGGGTGACAGACAGAGTTTTGTTTCTGAGAGCGAACAAACATCATAATCTGCCTCCCACACGTCGAACAATCCTTTTTCATAAAACACAGGAAAACCCAAAACTATAGGCCATCAAAGTAACAATGCAGGCAGAGATGAACATGTCAGCTCCTCTGGACAAATGCAGAAACTGAAGATTTATTTTCTGTAACTCTCAGCACATTACTACATTTACAAGGCCAAACAGAAGACAAAGGGTCAGTCTGAGACATAATTTTAGATTTGTTTGGTGACACATTGAGTCTAAACAGGATGGATGGATGGATGGTTGGATGGATGGATTGGTAGGTAAATTAATAAAGAGGTAGATAGATGGGTAAATTAATAAAGGGATGGATGGATGGATGGATGGATGGAT
>CAIGQZ010000320.1:3128439-3155309 GCA_903798205.1 Danio tinwini | reverse complement strand
AATAGAATAGAATAGAATAGAATAGAATAGAATAGAATAGAATAGAATATGTAAGGAGATAAAATAATAATAATAATTTGCTATTTTTATTATTGTGTTAATAATAATAATGATGGGAATAATAATAACATTTATTAGTATTAGTAGTAGTAGTAGTAGTAGTAGTAGTAGTAGTAGTAGTAGTCGTAGTAATAGTATTTTAAATAATAATAACTAATAATAATAATGATATATTTAAAATAATAATAATACTTTTCTTAATATTTAACTTAAAATAGCAATAAAGTAATATTTAACAATTTATCAAAATTATGACAGAGACATATTTTTGTATTCTAAATATTACATAAGTACATAAATATTATATTTTTATTGCAAGTGAAATGAAACAAATCAACAAACAATAACTTAAATAAATAAAATACATATTATATTTATAAAATAAAGATTTTTTTAAGTATCTGTCACAACCAAAATAATCTCAAAAAAAGATTACTACTGTTTGTTCAAACTACCAGTTTAAAATGAGCTGAAACAACACAATTCTTGTAATTTCTTTGGCCAACTTATTTGCTTTATGTTCATTCCACTTAAATATGTAAACCATTAAGTAAACTTAAGCATTTTGTGTTTGGACAACATGAAACATGAAGGATTTAGTTCCCAGCATGTTTTGCGTGGGATTGCATTAAGAGAGAAAAATGTTGACAATAAAAGTAATCTTAGGTGTTTAAAGTTAATAGAAAGATATGTTAGAGTTTAATCTTCACTTTAGTTTGAAGATTTAGAGGAGTTTCATGTAATGCTTTGAGTTTTGAGATTACCACCTTGCAAAAGCACCCATGCCTTGGGTGTTGGCAGCTTAATTAGCAAAAATGCAGTTTGTTGCTTTGCTTAGTGAGCAATAACTGACCTAAAACTAGTCTCAATCAACCGTATATGTAACTCATGAAAAATGGCTCTTTTAGTTCATTTAGAATAACTGCAAATAAAACTAAGAGACGAATTGTACGACACATAATAGACATACATGATATTATCAGACCTTTGAGTTTAAGTATAAATGTATAAAACTTTTATTTGATAAATAACTCAAACTCAATTGCATTTAATTGTGTAAATATATTTTTTAGGTGGCACTAAACAAATTTATTGGATGGAAATCCTGCCCTTAATTAAATTGAGTTCATGTAATGAGTCAATTTAACCTAATATTAACTTTCTTCTGTGAAGCCCTTATATCTATCAAAAATATCTGAACTGTTGGTTTAAAAAAAATAAAACTTCATTTCTATAGATCCAAGCACATAAAAGTGCTCTGTGTAACTTGAATGCTGTATTTGGAGTATTCTAAAGTCATATGAAGCTTTTTATTCATATGTGATTTGGCTAGTCCTTTAACCCAGGTATCATCTCTTAAAACACACAAGCCTGAAGAAGAGCAGCTTATTTTTATAACAATATCTCTGCAATAAAATCTGTTTCAAGGACTCAAGGGCTATTTTTTTATTTCTTTTTTAAAGTACGGCAGGAATAGTAGAAAGTAATACATCCAGGCATCAGTGATTGAATTTTCATGATGTGTTTTCTAAGACGCTTCATGTGGTGACCTGTGAGTTAAAGGATTTCCCAACGCATGAATAGTCAGTCAGAAGAGCTGTTGTCATCTATTGTATTTGACCAGCATTATGTGGACACACAAACAATACGCCAATGTATGCTCATTCAATTTTAAATTTCAAAAGCGTTTTTTTTTTTTAAGGAAAAAAAAAAACACACTGCTGGTGAGCAGAAAACAAACATAACCGACAGTTAGTATGTGTGTGTGTGTGTGTGTGTGTGTGTGTGTGTGTATAAATAAATATATATATATATATATATATATATATATAATTTTTTTTTTTTTTTTTTTTTCTGGTTTACAAGTTTTGTAAAATGTCATGTTTAAATAACAGGCTTTGTTTGGTTAAATATGTGCAGATTTGCATACTTCCCAGTACAAATATCTAAACATCGGATTAAGTGAGCTCTAAAATTCTTGTTTTATTTACAGTGTTGGGAAAGGTTACTTTTAAAAAATAATATATTACAATCTTTAGTCATTTTAAGTCAATCTTTTGTTGAAAAATATGATACTTAGTTACATATAAGTATAAATATGCTATTTTTTTTAAGATCTTAATCTTGGACCTAATACTGTAATATATTACTTTTTTACACTGCTTATTTATTTATACATTTCTATTTAATTAATACATACTGTATTAGAGTAAATAGTTTAAATAGTTTAAAGCTACTTGCAAAATATGAAAGGCTGATAAAGATGTTTTATTAATTACATGAAAGAAATGAGCTACAAGCCATTTTATCATTCTTTGTTTTTTTCAGAGCAAAATCATTAAATACTTGCAAACAATGATAATAATAATCTGTTGAAAATTTCTGACATGAGTCTAATATGTAGAAAATATCAGATGTGCTTCTGGAAAGCAGCTGAGGTGCACTAAGCAGATTGTCCTATTTTATTATTATTTTCATTATGTTATCTTTTTATCTGTGCCTCTTTTAAAATGTTGGAAAGCTGAATGTTAAATGGATTAAATCCATGTTCAGTAAAACTAACAGAATGAAAAAAACACCTATAGCTAATACTGTATAGTACTGTATTGATTAATATCAGTATCGGAATGCCCTAAAGGGATTGTTTTGTTAGTATCAACACAATCAGAAAAAAAAATCCTATTAGTGCATCAGAGTGTGTGTGTGTGTGTGTGTGTGTGTGTGTGTGCGTGCGTGCGTGCGTGCGTGTGTGTGTAAAAATTCACCCAAAAAAGTAATGTTTGCCATAATTTTACTACTATTCAGGTTTGTAATTAGGTATTGCACAAAATAGTCCTGACAGAGTTTTTTTTCTCCTGAAATTTAAAATTTATCCCTCTTAAAATGTTGGAAATGTGAATGTTAAATGCATCAAATCCATAAACTAATAGGATGAAGAGAAGAAAAAAATAGTACTGTAGTACTAGTACTGTATTGGCCAATATCGGTAAAAAAAATATATTAATGCATCAACATTTTTTTACAGAAAATATTTCCATAATCCAGAAACAGGGATCAGGAAGGGAAAAAATACAATTTATTTTTAGAATAAAATGTTTTTAATCAAGCATACTATGTGAGCATATTCCTCAGAAAAAAAAAAAAAACTTTACAATATAGATCTGACTAAAAATGTGAAGTTTGATGCATGCACTGTAAATCCCAACAGTCAACTTTATCAAATGAAATGAGTGTAGTTAACTCAAAATTGACTGAAAGTTTATTCTACTCATTTGAATAGAGTTTTTAACTCAGTGTTGAAGGTAATGAGTTAATTAAATACCTCATTACTCCAACTTAAATTGAGAAAGTTCACAGTACACATATAGATTAGTTTTTACTCAAATGGTTTGTTGCAATCTGTTTCCTCAAACGGTTTGAGTTGCCTTATTGGCTTTTACAGTACTCAGTTGGTTTGGGTTCTCTTCATTTATTGGGTTTTACTGTGCTCAAATTGCTTCATTTACTCAAATGGATTAAGTTTACAGTACTTATTTCAACTGGTAAGTTTTTTTTTTTTACTTAAATGGTTTGTTGCAATTGGTTTCCGCAAACGGTTTGAGTTACCTTAACTTTTAGGGTTTTACGGTGTGTAACTGCACCTGAAGTGAAGATTTATGGCTCGGTTCAGGAGGGAAAACAATCTTATGTTAAAATCAGTTTCAAATATTTATCAAAATTGAAATCTACATAAATATATATAAATTGATAAAATGAGATAAAAGAGAAAATTAACAGAGTATCTTAGAAGTTTTCTTTCCATTAGACTGAAAAAATACACTTCATGGAAAGCCAAAAACTGAGAGGTGCATGAAAAAAAAAAAATTGGCCTGTGGTGAGTCTCTTAATATGAAGTGGCTCCACATGTTTCAGGTCTTCTAGTGTATCTGGAAATAATATAAATCAGCTCTTGAATCATCAATGAATTATCTCCTCTGACCTTTAGCTTCCATCAATATCTCAGCCCCCATTGACTATTTCTTGGAAGAGAGACATTTTTGTCAGTAAATTGCTTGAGATGTCAATGTTTTAATAGCTGTTTCTTGGCAATAAAGGTCACATTATTCTGTTCTGAATATGTCATGATATGACCGTAATAAGATCAGAGACAATTCTAGATGTGTAGTAAATTACACTAAGACTTCACTGTGCTTTTTAACTTTTACAGTATATAAGGAAAAAAAGTTTCATAATTCATGCAAAACATTCAAGGAATAAACATACATGAATTATATAAAGATATGTATGATTCTGCATATTGATGTTTCAATTTTACTAATTTAGCCTGTATGGACATTTTTGTGGCACTTTAATTAATAAATAATTTAATAAATAGGCTTTTTAAGAAAATCTGGAATGAACACTGAGATTAAACGAATAATCTACTAACAAAAAATGCCGTAGAATTATTTTATTCAACTAGAGATATAATAAATTGAATTAAAACTGTACAATTGAAAACTATTATTAACTAAGTGTCATATTGTAGCGCTGAAATTAAAGCTACTAGAGTTAAATCTATTATAGCGGTGTTTTCTCTGCTGGAGATTACTTCCAGTATTCCAAACAAACTACAACTCCCTGAATTCTTTGCAAATATTATCATCTGCAGCAGCTGACAATAATCCGGACATTCACACACAGACTGTAAAGCTGTAGCTTTCCTACTGATTAGATGGACTGATTGGTACTGATAGAAAACACTTTACTTTTACATTCACATTGCCGAGTCTTGTTTCTTCATGAACATTACGAAGTGTTTTTTGATTCTTTGCCGCCTAGCAAGACCTCTTGCCCGTATTTTGACCACGTTTATAAGATTACCTTTTTGCTCCTATTTTGACCATTTACTGTACCACCTTGCCTTTTATAAACTGCATTTGGATCCACACGTCTGTTGTCAGCGTCCGCTTCGTAACAATTATATTGAAGTAACAGATCTGTAAATTAATTCAATTAAAAGAACAAAGCTGTTAAAAAAAACTATTACAAAAATTGATTTTAAAATTGACATTAATATTAAATCTGTAATATTGTTTTGAGGGGAAAAGGTACTAAATATTAACTACTAGGTATGTAGCATCCAAATATGAGTGCAATGTACATATTGTGTTCATATTATCTTGTACATCTTGACACATATGGTGCTATTGAGGTGGGTTATAGAGTTAACAACAGATTTGGTCGTATGGGTAGGTATAAGATATAAATGATGGGTCAACAGTGTACTGTAATGTACTGTAACGCCAGATGTCGTTACATGCAGATAATATACTAAATATAAGTACAATGTAAGCACATGTATGTACATAATAAGTGCATTGTATCAAATAATCAATTTAAATAGCAGTACATAGTACCTAAGGCCCTTGAAATAAAAGATGCTATAAAGTTAGTAATAATCTAATGAATTCAAAACTATATTCTAAAAACTGTGGTTATTATTTTGGGGATACAGTCAAAATTCCAAATGAATTAGGCCATAGAACAGATAACAAGCTAGAAAAAAAACTTACATTTAGTTTCGCAGTGATAGGTTGCAGCTGGAAGAGCATCCACTGCATAAAACATTTGCTGGATAAGTTAAGGGTTCATTTGCTGTGATGACCCCAGATTAATAAAGGAACTAAGCTGAAAAGAAAATGAATGAATAAATGAACGAAGGAACAAACTTATATTTATGGAAAGTTCTTAAAGTTCACCCAAAAAATGCACATTTACCATCATTTTGCTACAATTCAGGTTTGTCAGGAATTGCACAAAATAGTCCTGACCATTTTTTTTCTCCTGACCCAATGGAATTTCCTACAGACTAATAATCTCTAATAATGACACGATGCTAATATGCCTGGTTAGAACATAAACTTTGGGGGGGTCTGTCGGAGATCCAGGGGTGTTACGCCCCATTTACAGGGCAGGGACGTCAGCTTCAATGCTTCCCATTCACTTTGAATGGGTGACGACAGGCGTTGCCAAACTGCATTTTAAATCCGTCGGCACCGCTTTAGTGACGTTGATCACTGCAGAAGTTGAGACTTTCTCAAGTGCCGACGGAAGCGCCAGCCAGTCTGATCGCTGTATACAAATACACCAGCTCAGACAGTAGGCGATTGCTAACTTTTTTCATTGGCTGACGCTGCTATGACGATCGCGTCAGCCCCAAGTTCAGACACGCCCTCTGTCAAGCGTTAAAGCTCAAGCCCCGTGTAAATGGGGTGTTACAGATTGTACCAATCACCTGAAGACCGGGGGAAGGGGTTGAAATTCCAGGAGCTTTCCGGGAGAAATGACAAACCGGGAGGTGGGTCTGAAATACGGGAGACTCCCGGGAAAAAGTGTTGGCAGGTATGGCCCCAGTAACGTATTTGAGATTGTCAAAAATGTACACGGCGCCCTCTAGTGGATTTGTCAAAAGCAAAACTGAAGGAAAAGCTTAGTCCAGGGTAGATTTTTGTTGGTTCTCAAAAATATAGTCCAGGGCACATATTTTCAATGAGGCTGGGTTGATCCAAGAACATGCCCTACCTACATAAACCACATAAATATCCACCATTGTCATTATTCCTCAACATTGTTGCTTCTTTGTCAGTGTAGACACTTTAAAGCTGTTAATGAATGCACCGGAGTCTAGCTGGAGTGTTGTGTTGTTACAGCAGACGGGCACTGATACACCTACAGCTCCGCAATTAAGCATGAACTCAGAATCCAACACTACAGTCCTCAAAAACACCTAGACGAGTCGGGATCAAAGTGCAATTACTACAAGACTGCGCCGTCATTCTGTTTGCCATCGGCTAATTGGAGAGGAGCACAAAAACAGGACTAAAGATACAAACACACACGCACGCATGCAGACAAATAACATCAACACCGTTACAATTCAATCAGATTGACAGCTGCTTTCAATATTTTCTCTGCCTCCCTGGATTTGTGGAGCCGTGATTCTGATGGTTGGCTAATAGGCTGTCAGTATATCAGTAAAGAGTGTGTATCATTTCCGCGTGTGTGTGGTCTGATAAGTGCCCTGACAAGAAATACCTACCCGTTTCCGGCTTGATTTTTTTTTTTGCTGGTGTCCTGTGTGATCCAGCTGAAGGCTCATTACCGAACGGCGCAGGTAAGCGGCGGCTCTGGTAAATGATCTCCCTGCGGCTCACGAGCTACACTTAGATGTCACATTTAATCTGGCTGCTTATAGAGTCTTAGGGAAGGAGACCTGCGTGTATCAGACATCTGAGCCTTGGCAGATGCAAACACACATGGAAATTGCTGTTTATGGAAAAAGAATATTTAAAAAATGACCACGATAGTACTGTAGTTCAGGTTTAGAGTCACACACATATATATGGTAAACAGACTGGTGAGGTATCAGTTCCAGTGTGAAGACTCAACCATGTTTATACTTTACATGAGACATGAAATGCCATACCATAGTTATTAGTATGAGCACATGATCACATGAAAGGAATCTGCATCTTCATTCATAAATCTATTCTGTTCAATTCTAGCAGTTCATCTATCAATCTCACTACACATCTGTTCAGTTATGCATCCATCATTCAGCTATCTATTCATCCATCCATTTATCCATCCATCCATCAATGCATCCATCTCTTCATTCATTTATCCATCCTACATCAATCTCTTTATCCATCCATCCATCTATGCATCCATCATCCGTCTCTTTATCCATCCATCCATCATCTCTTTGATTCATTCATCCATCCATCTATCGATGCATCCATCATTCGTCTCTTTATCCATCCATCCCTTGATCTCTTCATTCATTCATTCATTCATTCATTCATTCATTCATTCATTCATCCATCCATCCATCCATCCATCTCTTTATTGATTCATTCATTTATCCATCAATCCATCCATCATGCATTCAACATCCATCTCTTTATTCATCCATACATACACTCATCCATGGATCCATCCATCCAACCATCCATCTTTTTATTAATTCATCCATACACACATCTCTTTATCCATCCAATCCACCTCTTTATTTATGCATCCATCAATTCATTTCTTTATTCATTTATTAATCCATAAATCCATCTATTCATACATCAGCTCTTCATCCTTCAATCTATTCATCCATCAATCCATCCATCTCTTTATTCATTCATCCATTTATCTATCTATCAATCAATTTCTTTATTCATCCATCCATTTATCTATCAATCCATCTCTTTATTCATTTAGCCTTCCATCTAACATTCCATCTATTTATATCAGCTCATTATGCTTTAATCTATTTGTTCATCCATCCACCCACATCTCTTTATATATCCATCTATCAGTCAATTAATCTATTCAAACATCTGCCTTTTCATTAATCAATCAATTCATCCATCCATCCATAATGCTTGCAAATTGAATCAATTTAATGTCAATTTACATTTTAATAAAACACATTTCCTTTATAATGATCACATAGTGAATACAGTATTATTTCAAACTACTACTTGTAAATTTTAATGTCTGTTCTGATGTGTAGTGCGGCAATACTACACTTGGGTGTTTTTATTATAAAGACCATCTGTGCAAACATCTAAATTAGCGTTTATTTTAATATAAATTATTTTTATGTTTAATATGTGTGCTCATACCTATTGAACCACCTCTATGTTTCTCTGTTGAAATATATTTAACAAAAGAAAATCAGAAATGAATGCTTTGATTTGGCACATAATGGTTTGAAGTGTTTACGAAATTATACAAAATATGTTAGATTTGCATTTCTAAACTTAGTGTGAAATCTTTAGTGTATTTTAAGGTTGCTTTGTATTTATTTATTTTACAGAAGATGATCTGTTTTATGTACATCAAGAGGCAATCTAAAAATATCCCTAAGAGACTGTTTTTGAAACCTGCAGTTTCCAGAAGATATTTAAAGATTCACTGCCGGTTCTTTCAGTATTCATGATGACTATAAAATAAAATAAAAAATAAGAATCATTAGGATTACAGTACACAGTGTGTTTGTCCAACTGTTTTTATTTTAATGAATACAATTCATTAACAATCAATTAACGTTATGTGTTTACTTGTATGAGCATGTGCATGTGCATAAATATTTGCATTTATTTTCTAAAACTAATTTACATGTTTAAAAGTTCTATTTATTTATTCCAAGCCCTGGCTGGGTCAGTTGGCATTTATGTGTGGAATTTGCATATTCTCCCCATGTTTGTTTGGGTTTCCTCCAGGTGCTTCGGTTTCCCCCACAAGTCCAAAAAACACGTGGTATAGGTAAATTAGGTAGGCTGAATTGTCCGTAGTGTATGTGTGTGAATGAGTGTGTATGGATGTTTTCCAGTGATGGGTTGCAGCTGGAAGGGCATTTGCTGCCTAAAACATATGCTAGATAAGTTGCCAGTTCATTCCGCTGTGGTGACCCCATATTAATAAAGGGACTAAGCTGAAAAGAAAATGAATGAATGAAAATTTTCAGTTTTGCATGAATTTTTACTATTGTATTAACTGATCGCATCAAATGTGTCACAGGTCTGACTTCCCCATAACCTACCTGCAAGTCATGGTTTCACACACACAAACACACACACACACACTCATACACCTACCCGCAGAGACAGTCATGACATTTGCCGTCCCTCTATGAATTCTCAGAGCCCTGATAACAGATGGCAACCGCCTGTGACACAACCTTAATATCATGATTTCAGCTTACATACATGCACACACACACACACACACACACACACACACACACATACACACACACACACACACACACACACACACACACACACAAAACACACACTTTACATGGTCAGAACTGCAGGACATTTCTGTGCACCACATAAACTTGACCTTTTCTTAAAACAGTCTGATTTGCAATATTAAATCTATTCCCAAAAGAGCACCGCACACCCTCTGCACATTTTTTTGAAGTGCAAAGAAGTAATTATCTTGAAAGATACACTGTCTCAGAAGTGCACTTGAGGATTCGGGGTTTATTTCACTTGTTAGGCATGGATTTGTTCCAGTGACCTGGACAGATTTATTTGAGAGAGAGAGAGAAGAGTAAGGCCATGATACAGGTGCAGGACAATAGAGGCAGATCACACAGAGAGAATTAGATAGAACACATTTAAAGAAGCTAAGCCACGGCAGTACATATATTTCAGTTCCAAAAACAGAATAAGATGTATTGCTCCAATTAAATTATAAACTCCAACAGCTGAAACTATTTAACGAATATGTTACATTAATATGACTTTTTGATTTTATTTATTTATTCTCTTTAAATGAGATTTTTTTTGGTAAATAATGTTTAAACGTTGTACAAGTTTATTTTCATTATATTAGAAAATAATGTTGATACATTTTTAACACATAATTATTCAAAAAGCCACAATTACAAAAAAGTCAAAATTGAGAGATATTAATAATAAAAATGGTAAGTAATGTCTTAACAGTTTTATTTTTTAACCCTAAAACAATTTGTCATGCCACTATTCATAAAACATAGACACACTATCTTCCTTAATGCCTCTGAAAACACTATTGGTTGGGTTTAGGGAAGGAGGAGGGTGGGTCATTCCATCACTCAGTCAGACATTCAGTCAGTCGACAGCGGCCTCTGGTGGATTTACACAAGAACAGCAGGCACAAATAGCACTTGCAAAAGAGAAATTGAGGATCTGAAAAAGCATACACAGCGGCCGCTGGTGTATTCACGAAACACAAAAACTGCAAAAAAAAAAAAAAAACAACAACATACCTCCTGGGACGTATCTGGTGCTCTCCAGAAATGTATATAGGAGTACGTTTTCAGAATGAGCCTGGGTTGTATAACTAAGATGTCCTTAAAATGCTGCATAAGCAGGCAGCTCGCTTAATTTTAGAACAGACATTATGTTTAGATCTTCACATATGGTCTTAGGACATTATAGGGCAGTCCAAGTGTGACGTCCTAAAGCTGCTGGTGTGTTCGCTCCGATCAGAGTACACTTCTATTTCTGGAACTGAGCATCAATTACATAAAGCACCCTTTGGAGCAACTATTTACGGAGGACTGCATTTCCAGCAACACCTAACCTGCCCTTCAGGCCCGGATCTGATGCACAAAAAGCTGACACTCTTGACCAGTCGCACACAGATTTATCCCGTCTCTTATCGTGTCCTTTTCTCATTGTCTTTCCCCAGTCTCCGCCATCTGAGCCTCTGCAGAGGAATGAGAGGATCTTCTCCAGCAGCGGAGGCTAATGCTGCTACAGGATGACCGGGGATTTGACAAACCCCTGAAGAAATCCAACAATTTGTTATCGCTCAGTGAGCAGAAGTGTGGGGGATTCTGATCAGGACATTTCTGAGTGAGAAAGAAAGAGGTTTTGAAAGAGTTTTTTAGGTTTATAATCTCATTCAAAAAGTCAAAAACAAAATTCAAGTAGAATCCACTCAGAAATTGCTAGTACTGTAAATTTCACATTAGAATGAAATGGCAAGTAATATAATGAAGGAAACTATTAAACATTATAAACGAAGCAAAATAAAAAATAGGATTGTTGTATTTTACTATAAATTTCTATATTAATAAGTAGAAAACTAATATATATTTGCCAATATAAAATTATACAATAATTAGTAAATAATCACTAAAAATATACTATAAACATACAATTGAATTAAAACCTTTTTTGTTCTAAGTTATGTTTGTACAGCTATAATGAATGGTGAAGCATTTACAGATCTTATCTATTAGACTTGTATCACATTTATAGCAAAATATTAGTATAGCATTTTATGTAATCACATATTTTTGACAATGACATTTTTAAAGTTTACTTTTTGATACACTGACATTTAAAATATGTCTCAATATAAAAAACATACAATCAGTTGTAGAAAAATCACAAAATGATGTAAATATAATACATATAATATAAATGCAAATATATATATTTTTTGTTTTAAGTTATTATTATAAAGCTATAATGAAAGTTGCAGCACTTACAGAGCTTATCTATTAGACTTGTCATATTTATGACATTAATTATTAGTATAACATTATATATAATGACATTTTTAAAGTAAATTTGACACATAAATACATTTTTAATACGTGTAAATATAAATATTATACAATATTTCTTAGATAATCACAAAAATGTAAAAACTTTTTGTACTATTATACAGCTGTATTGAAAGGTGCAGCACTTACAGAGCTTATCGATTAGTCTGTCATATTTAGGACATTAAATAATAGCATAGCATTACATATAATCCTATATTTATAAAATCCTACATTTATAATTTTTGACATTTGACAATTTTTATGTATGCTTTTTTTAATCTATACCCTGACGTATAATCACATATCTTTTGTCATATTTATGACAATAAATATTAGTATAGCATTATATATAATCACGTTTTTTGACAATGATAATGTTAAAGTATTCTTTTTGACACAATAACATTTTTTATAAGTTTTGGCATGATGTTTTTATGTATATTCTTGATAATGACATTTGAATGTGTATTTATTTTTTACATATACCATGACCTTTTTATTTGCATAATTTTAGACATTCAATTTTATGTACTTCTTGATAAATATAATGATATTATTTAATGTGTACTCTAACATATATTACAAATTATCTTTAATTTACACTTTTGACATATATAATTACATATTTTTTACTATATAAACTGCTTTTCTCTGTTTAAACCCCATTCTGAACTCAAAATGGCCCTGGAGTTAAGCGGTCACTCAAAACAGCTGACATATTCGAAAACTCTATTTCAAGCTTAGCACTGTGGCATGACATCAGAAACCAAAAGTGAAAACTTTGTCTCCAAACAGAAAAAGTAATTCCACTGTTGCTTGAAGACCACAAATGCACAAAACTTGTGCTTTGACTCAATGGGGAATAAAAGAAAAGGACAGAATTTTGCATTATGGTGCTAAATAACAGACTCGCAACCCAACAAAGCCAAACTCTTTGAAAAAGTGGTCAACACAGACTTGAAAATAGCAAAATTAATAATAATCATAAATTGTTTGATGTACAGTATATACCCAAGCACACTTTCAAGGACAGAAAAGTGTGTGTATGTGTGTTTGTATTTGATGCTTTTTTATGCCTCTTTCTTGCATTGTGCCCTTGGTGGCTGTTGAATTTTGCATGACCTGTGCTGTTTCTCCTGTTGGGAGAGATGGGAAAGCAAACAGAGATGGAAAGCTTTCTCAATGCTTCCTGATGCTCATGGACTCAGCCAAAGTCTCGGCAATCAATCTTTTCCTCCGCTGCATTAGCTTTAGATGTAGCAGACACAGAACAAGAGTAATCTGAATGCAAATGAGCCAACAAACGGATACAACACGTGCGCATGGCACAGAACAAAAAAAAAGTAATAACGCTGAAATAAACAATACAAGCTTGCAAGCATTATTGCTAGCTAACATGTTTTTAGCATGTCTTAAAAAAGCTGCTAGCATGTTTCCGACATGATTTACTACTTCCCTTCATGTTAGCATTGCAGTCTTTTTGCACATTTCTAGCCTTTTTGCAAATATTTGTTTACTTTTTAATGTGTCGCTATCATGTGTTCATTATCAGCATGAATTAACATTGCTAGCATGGTTTAGGACATTGTGAACTTGAGCAAATTACACATTTCATCACATTAGTAGCATATTTTCAATAGTGCACAAAACAAATTTTGCAGTATGTTTAAGCATGTTACAAGTATGTGTTCATTGGTTACTAGCATGATTAATGTGGTTAGCATGCTAATATAGCACATTTCTTTGCATAATTTAAATACTGAAATCTTTACAGAATGTTTTAGCATGTTGCTAGTATGTTATCAGTTTGTTCACATTTTTAAACTTGGTGCTTCCCTACTAACCATGTGTTCCCTACTAGCGTTTTTTTAATTTTTTTTTTTTGTACAATGCTAGCATGATTTAGGACATTGTGAACAATAATGACTAAAATATTTCATTACATTAGCATCATGTTTTTAATAATTAAATGCACTGCAAACATGTTTTACAGTGTGTTAGCATACTGGCGTATTACTAGTATGTCTCTTATGTGTTAATTGTTTACCAGCATGATTATCACATTGTTAGCATGCTAACATTATTCAGCACATTGAAATATCAGCATATGTCTAGAATGTTTTAGCATGATGCTAGCTTGTTAGCAATTTGCATGTTTGTTAGCATGTTAGTTACAAGCATTATTTTTGGTAACCGTGAATATGTAACATTGCTAACATAATTTAGTGCATTGCTTTTACATTAGCATCATTTCTGATGTTCTACCACATTACTAGCATGCTTTGTGTTAGCATGTTTCCAATGAGTTAGTTGTTTGACAGCATGATTTAACACGCGGTTAAAATGCTAACATGATTTAGCTCTTTTGATGTCCTAGGAACAGGAACATGTCCTAGCTTGTTTGTAACACAATGTCCTAATATAATTCATTTTACTACAACATTTGCGCAGTCAAACCAATAACAACCACAGATTAACCATGGTTTTACTACTACATTTTTACTACGGCAAAAACCTTGGCTAATTTCCAAGGTATATAAGGCTAGGTAGATTTGGATTTTTCACAGACACAAGTGACAATTGTTCTACAAATGTAAAGGTTTAAAAATGTATGCCTTTGAGACAAAAATTACTTCATTTTTCACCAGAAGAGATATGTTAAAATCTCCGGTGGAAAATAAAAGGAATAGAAAACATCTCATCATCCAAAGAATAGGAACAATTTGACCAGGAAATGGTTTTCAGGCCCACGAAATATAGAGCTGTGATAACACTCCCAAATATAGTGTAAGCGTGTGAGAGAATGACAAAAGAAATGGACCGCTGGTGTAATTTATTTGTAAATTACCATTTTAAAGCTTGGCAGACGCACATCCGCATGTTTGTTTCTCACGAGCGAGTGCGCACATCTTTTTAATGCCACTGCAGCAACATCACAGTCACACTCCGGCTATCAGATGAACCTTTCATCTGCATTCTCTATCTGTCCATCTCCTGACAGAAAAAGTGCAGCGCTCCACCTTCCCATCTCATCTGAGTTATGACCTCACACCCATATTCAATACGTCCAGCTGCATCCATCAATCATGGTGACAGGGAGCCGAACACACACACACTAACACACGCCGAGAGAGGAATTGTAGTGACGGTAGGTGGTTACCTGAGGGAGAGCTGCCCTCATTTCTCTGCTGGACAGGAGAGAGCGACTGCGTCAAGGACAGTCTTCACACACTTACGCTATACATACAGTAGAGTACACACTTATAAATGCACACTGTGAACATGAAATAGTTCTTTAGGCACACTTTTGGCCTTTTAGTGTATTATTAAAAGAGAACAGTACATGAATAGGGTGCAATTTAGTGCAATTTCCCATTTTACTCTTTTAATATCGCCTTAAATGTTTAACCATTCGGAACGATCAAATACATTAACATTTTTCTTATCACACCAGATGAAAAGCTGCTGTCACTCTAACAACTGACTAAAGCTAATATACATATAATTTATCTAGAAAAAGAGAAAAAAAATCCAGTGAGCGGCAGTCCTGTGGCCGCAAATTCCTTGTTAATGCTAGAGGACAGAGGAGAATGGCCAGACTTGTTCGAGCTGATAGAAAGGCAACAGTAACTCAAATAACCACTCGTTACTAGCGAGGTATGCAGAAGAGCATCTCTGAATACACAACAAGTCAAACCTTGAAGCAGAAGGGCTACAGCAGCAGAAGACCACGTCAGGTGCCACTCCTGTCAGTTAAGAACAGGAAACTGAGGCTACAATTCGCACAGGCTCACCAAAATTAGACAATAGAAGATTGGAAAAATGTTGCCTGGTCTGATGAGTCTCGATTTCTGCTGTAACATTCAGATGTGGAGTCAGAATTTGGCGTCAACAACATGAAAGCATGGATCCATGCTGCCTTGTATCAACGATTCAGGCTGGTGGTGATGGTGTAATGGTGTGGGGGATATTTTCTTGTCACACTTTGGGCCCAAAGTGAGTAACAGTAAAAAAAAAACATCTCCAGAAATGTACATAGGGCTACGTTTTCAGAATGAGCCTACGTCTGTATTTTCAGAGCGATTAAGAGATCAATTGTATCTGATATTTGTCTTTTCAATCAAATAGATTTTCCTTGTAATGTGGGCCAAAAACAGACACTAGCAAATCCAAGAATAACAGCTAATATATCCAGCATTTTCAAACGAAACACGAGTCACAGAAGAATCCAATTAAAGAATCGTTTAAAAATACAAAATACGAAGCCTCTCTGAATTGTATTGAATCTGACAGTCTATTGAGATCTCTTCATTTAATCAAATATTTTCTCTCCTTTTTTTTTTCTTCCTCTATAGCCTGCAATGTTTTCAGCCTAGGCTCTTCCCTGGTGATCAGGGGAGCTCTGCTATAGTGTGTAAAGGGTCTTAATTAAAACCTGATCATTACCAGTCGTCCCGGGGCTCCGACTAACACACTCAAGCATTTCGCACATGACAGGAGGGCAGGGGAGAGGCCTTATAGCACTGCACCATTTCACAGTCACCTGGAGCTTCTAGAACAATCCGGGAAACCAGATTTAATTATGAAGGATTAACAGTATGTGTACATAAGGCTCATGTTTGAGAAGAAGGTGGCAAGATATAGGTCAGAATGTAAAATAACCGAGAGGAATATCCCAGGTTCATGGTAAAAATGTATAGCCAGAAAAAAATATAAATTTTATATATTTTTTGTTTTATTTTTTACTTAATAACAATTATTATAATAATATGTATATTTATATAATAATAATAATAATAATAATAATAATTATTATTATTATTAGTATAATAATAATAATAATAATAATAATTATTATTATTATTATTATTATTATTATTATTATTATTATTATTATTATTATTACTGTTGTTGTTAATATTATTATTATTATTATTATTTTATTATAAATGATAATGGGAATGAATGTAATATATAGTAATAAATTTATATTTTTGTATGTTTTTGTAATTATGTTTAATTATGTTTAAATATCTGTTTTGAGCTGCACCTGTAGATATTTTAAGACAAAGTTAAACAATTAAAATATTAATATTAAAATATATTACTAAAAAACACAAATATTTTGTTCATTTTTTGTAAAGTTTTAGTAATTATGTTGTATATTTATATCAATTATTTTAAAATGTCTGTATAGTGTTTTATTTGTTTTATTTTTAGTTGTACCTGTAGATATTTTAACACTTAAACTAAGTTAAACTAAACATAAACTGTTAATTTGAATGTTGTAGTGTCTGGTTGGTTTAATGACATTAATTGTAAACTACACAAAACTTCACTTACATATGCGGATATTCCTATGCTTACAAAAACAGCTATTAGTGATGAGAAGAAGCTTAAGAGATGAGAGACATGTCTCTGACAGAGAGTTCGAAGAGGTCAAAGATGACATACTGAAGTGGGTCAGCCATCTTCTGCTGCTAAAGGAGAATATGGTTCAGATGACAGTTTTAACCCAATGTTTCTCAACCATGTTCCTGAAGGACCAAGAGGGATCTGAATCATGAGTGTTTGGTTAGAGAGACATAGACAATGTGCAGAGCTGGTGGTCCTCCAGAAATTTGGTTGAGAAGCACTGTTCTAACCAATTGTTACAATTGCAAACTGGAAGAGGCATGGGAACATTATCTTTAAAAGAAGATATTTTTTGCCAGCTAAAAAATATGGCTTTGGTGGACAACCCTGATAAACTGCACAAATTAACATTTTTAGAGATATACGACAAGCTATCTTGATATAGATATACCAAGCATATAAGCAGTAACAACTTTTAACAATAAAGGCACAACTGTATTCAAAGGCTTGAATACTGTATAAAAGGATGGGACATACAAACCAGCAGCACGCCTAAACAGAATTCTGTACTGTAGATGTTAGGCCCTTTACTCACAGTGGAGAATAAAGTAAAGGATTTTGTTTTGTTCTTGTATTTGTTTGTTTCTCTTTTTCACTGGATTTAATTCATGAATAAAAGTGTGTTTTATAATTTTTTTTTACCTGAAGTGGACATTGGCTTTATTCGCAGAACCCATCAAGATACCTTGAGGTAAGGTATGAATTTAATTATTCCTTAAAAGATAATACAAAAGAAGGTCATTTAACTAAGAAATATAGTAAAGAGAGGATCCTGGTTTTTTTTATTTAATTAGGGTATTAAATGAAGGCATCCAGCAGGATGTACATAACAAGAATCTTTTTTTTTTTTACTATATATTAAGCCCTGGTAAAAAATTAGAACATTTAAACAGACAGTTAATGCAATTTCAGTTACAAATTAGCTATAAATTGTTAGTTTTAGTAAACACATCAATTTTTACACAAAAGCAACTTTCTTTACTAAAAGTCCCAATAAAAAGTAAACAAGTATCTTTTCCTACAAAGTAAAACATTAATAAGTCCTGCAATCTATGTGTGCAAGTCTTTATCCCGTCTAATAGGCATTTTCTCAGACTAATTTAAATCATCCTGACCGCAAAATGAACAGTAGATGTTTCTCTGATGAAAAATTCACATCTCATTAAGAATATCCCTGGGACCAAACATTAATAAGGGCCCCTTTAAAAAATTTAAATGTTACACTAAAAATGAGAGGCATCATGAATCTTTTAGGGGTTTTGCTACGACTCTCAGCGAAAGGGGCCATTTCTTCATCAGCTCGCTTTCTGCTTCTGCTGTAAACACTGTAAAACTCTGACTAACATTGGCTAGATGCAGAACAGTATAACACTATATGAAGTATGTATATTGTTTAAGCATTTTTATCTTAACTAATTAACAGAATATAATAGGTTAATCGTACAGTATATGAGTATTTATAATGAAGGGCTAATTGAATTCTTCCTGAATTCTTTGTATGTATGTAGATTTCATCTGGTTTTCACGTGGTTTATTACATTTAACAATTTTGTGAATACATTTTTTTTAGTATTAATAAGTGGTTGTGTGCAAACATTTCATTAGAAATAGAAGATTTTGCAACATTAGACACAAAAAATTTATTAAAAAAACATTCTGTATAGCATATTCTGCCATAATATTTCACTACATTTTAATAATAAATAAATAATCATTAACAAACTAATAATAGCTGTGCATAAAAAATAAATACATATTATTATGTTAATATTACTATTAAACAAAATAATAATAATAATAATAACAATATGTTTTATTAATAACAATGATGATAATAATAATAATAATAATAATAATAATAATAATAATAATAATAATAATAATAATAATAATAATATTGATGATGATGATGATAATAATAATAATAATAATAATAATATTGATGATGACAATAATAATAATAATAATAATAATAATAATAATAATAATAATAATAATAAAACATGATTATTATTATAAGTAGTAGTAGTATTATAAAAAAAAATCAAAACAGTACTAAAAGTATTCAGATGTCCTCACTACATTCATCGCTTAAGCTCTTTGCATTCCAATTTAATGCACCGAATTTAAACATTCTGAGCCATAAACGCAGCACAAAACATCTGTTGAACGTCATTTCAACATCTGCCAGGGAACATTTAGTAGCGCATTGCAGAAAAGCAAACAATCCCCAAATTGTCTCCTTCAGGTAAAAACGTGCACAGCTGAGAAATGCGTATTGAAAAAACACAATCAAACTGCCAAAAAACTCCTGAAAACCAGCTACAGGCATGCATCTATTGCCAGAAGTGCTTTACACTGATGTTAAAGTAACAAATCTACATCTTTGCCTGCTTTACAAGGAAAGAAACAGATGGGAGGGCGGGAAAACCCATGGGATTTGACACTCCACTGCCGACTGTTGTGCTCCCGGGTGCTGCTGTTGGAATCGCTAAAACAGAACGGAGTTTGATAATAAAAACAAACAGTGAGCATGGCAAAAACAGCCCGACCGAGCCCTGCAGTGACCCCAAGGCTGATCCTTCAAATTGCTCAGAGATGTAAGTGTTCCCCTGACGGAGCCGGCTGTGCCTTTGCATCTTAGCAAAAGAACAGAGCAACAACACAAACTTTGAAGCTAAGTGTGTGATACAGTATTGATTGCGTTCTTTCTCAGTTACTTCTAATGAAGTCAATCACACACACACAGACACACACTGAATGACTGGTTTTATGAGTTTGAGCCCTTTTTAGTTGTAAAAATGACTAGTGTACTATTATTTTCAACGAAAACACAGACTGAACTGATTATCTAACGCTAGCTCAAAGCATTTCATAACTTTCTGACTTAGTGGCTGTTTTGTATGAATTTGTTTGATCTTATTTGTACATTTTAGTACAATTTGCTCTTCTCCCAATGATAATTGGGTTTAGAGCTGGGGTCTGGTGCCACGCCTCCTTTAAAAAAACTTTTTATAAGTATGAATTCCTATGAACTCGTACGAATTAGCAGCTAAACTGACAAAATGTAAAATAGTTCTGTTTCCACGTGAGATCAGGCTGGATTGTTTTTTTAAAGTATCTCATGCATGATAAAGTGTTACAAATGTAGCGCTCAAGTTAAAAACAATGAAGTGCTACATAGTAGTATATTAACTATAGCAATAGAGAGTTCTCTGATTTCATCTCATGTTCCAGAGATGAATGGAGATCTTACAGGTTTGAAATGACATATATGTTTTAAGAACTGACAACTGTTGTACTGGTACCCTGTACCACATGAACATGCAGATTTTGAAGATAGAAGATAGAAATTCTTGTAAGCAAAAGCAGACATTTTTAAAAAAGATTTTAAACTGAAATTAGAAAAACAAAGTCTAGTCTAGAGTATCCTTAAGACGGAAAGTTCGGGAAAGAGGACCAAACACCCCAGATCTTTGATTAAGACCAGGGGTGACCAAACTCAAATTCAATTCAATTTCAATTGTTTAGCTTCAACCCTAATCAAGCACACCTGAACCAGCTAATCCAGCTCTTACTAGATATACTAGAAACCTCCTGGCAGGTGTGTTGAGGCAAGTTAAAACTAAACTCTGCAGGTGAGCTGCCCTCTAAGACCAAGTTTGGGCACCACTGATTTAGACCATTTTTCCAATAGTAAAAGTGTTGTCACCTTGCTCAACCACACATAATGACCAAAGGAATGACCGAGCAGTTTACCGTAATAATAGTATACTTTTGTGTAGGGCCAATTAACAAAATAATAAAAAGATAAAGTTACACTGTACAGCAGGAGATATCATATCATTGGGGACATGTCCAAGGCTCAGACACACTCTCACTCTTCAAAACTAGATTAAAGACCTATCTTTTTAGCAAAGCATACACTCAGTGCATTACATAGCGGTATGACGCATGATGTGCCCCACACACGATTTTGCTTCTTGTTTATATACACTATGAACAGCAACTACGCTAATGATTCTCCTTATTCTGTATTTCCACCTGGGGGTACTCATCTCGAGACCCTCAGACTATGCAGTGCCACTGATGCGATCCAAGACCAGCGACGAGACGATCCCAAG
Source organism: Danio tinwini (assembly GCA_903798205.1). Classification (NCBI taxonomy): domain Eukaryota; kingdom Metazoa; phylum Chordata; class Actinopteri; order Cypriniformes; family Danionidae; genus Danio; species Danio tinwini. Next base: position 3,133,619 of record CAIGQZ010000320.1, on the reverse strand, counting down.
GTTTCTGGACCAGGCCGTATCCTGAGCTGCTGCTGTGGTGGTCATGATGGAGAGCATGAGACTGATTCCTGTGATGCTCCAAGGACAGACGTGTCTTCGCTGAGGTCCAGCTACTGCGCCTAGACTGCAGCTCTGCACAAGACGTTTGGCCATAGGAGAAATGGTCGTGCCCAACTGAGCCTGGTTTCTCTCCAGGTTTTTTTTTTTATTCTTCACTTTCGCCAATTGGTGAAGTTTTTTCCTCGCCGCTGTCGCCACTGGCTTGCATGGTTCGGGATCTGTAGAGCTGCGCATCGATGGAATTTCTCTTTAGTGTTTGGACTCTCAGTAGTGATTATTAAACCACACTGAACTGAGCTAAGCTGAACTGAACTTAAACACTGAAAACTGAAATGACACTGTTTCAATTCACTATAAAAAACAATATAAATATAACATAATATAAAACAATATAATATAAACTTCCATGTGAAGCTGCTTTGACACAATCTACATTGTATAAGCACTATACAAATAAAGATGAATTGAATTGAATTGAATGTCTTCCAGTTTTCTGGAAGTGAATTTATCTTTAGGGTTTCTTGAAATGAATTAGTGAATCATTTAGGTTTCCAGCATCTGAAATGTTCTTCTAAAACACAAAACAAAATAAACGATAAAAAAGTTGTTAATTGGTAAATTAAAGGAAAATTTGAAAAAGATAAAGATGTTAAATGTACAGGTAAAAAAAAAAAAGCGGAAACACTAAAACAATGGTCCATTAGATTATGCTACCTAATGTATTAACTAAATATGAACAATCTTGTAAAGCATTTATTATTTATAGTTCAACATTAACTAATGCATTATTAAAATCCAAAGTTAACATTGGTTTAAGCACTATATCTTAACATGAACTAACATTATATTGTAATAAATGTGTTACTAATTTGTTCATGTTAGTAAATGCATTAACTAACCTTAACTATCATACTCATTATGTTAAAGTGTTATTGAAAAAGCTGTTTTATTACTTAAAATGAATTAATGAACAAATGAAAAATAATAATAATAATACCTTTTATTTATAGGCACCTTTTAAAGTACTCAAGGACACCTTACAGCAGATCACAAGCACATCATAAAAACATAAGCAGTAAAAAATAACAAGCAACATAATATTAAACCAGCAAATAATTAAAAGCTTTCCTAAACAAAGTGTTTTTATCTGAGATTTAAAATTGGAAATAGAGTCCATCTGGCGAATGTGCAAAGGCAGGAAGTTCCATAACTTTGGTGCTGTACAACTAAAAACCCTGCAACCAAAAAACTTCATCTGAAAGTTTGGGACAGATAAGAGTTCAGCAGAAGATGATCTCAGTGAGAGCGAAGGAGTGTACAAATGAAGAAGATCAGAAAAATAGTGAGGGGCCAGGTTATGAAGAGCTTTGTATGTTGAGAGGAGGATTTTTGTATTGTATACGATAGTGAACAGGGAGCCAGTGCAGGTGAAAGAGAATTAGAGTTATGGGATCAGAAGTAACTGATGAATGAACCAAGCAATTAAACAACAAACAAAAGAACCAATGAACAAACCAGCCAACCAACCAACCTATTAACCAATGAACCAACCAACCAACCAACCAACCAATCAACCAACCGATGAACAAACCAACTAACCAACCAACAAACAAACAAACAAATGAAACAAACAAATAAATTAAATTACACCTCACAGTTAATCATTAAAGTGTGTATTTTTTATCAGCTAAACAGATTTTTATGTTTTATCTTATGTTATTCCATTATGTTATCTAATGTGCTTTATCATGGCACTGTGCACCTTCTCTATATTCGCATTTACCTCCTTAAACATTATTTACATTAGCAAAATAATAAAACATTTTCATACTGTACAAGCTTAAAATACATCTACTGTCATTTCTGGCAACCAAAGCTGCCTATTGTTTATTAGGTTTTGTTACAGCTTTGTTCACTACACACTTCCCAGCATGCCTGTCCCTTTAAACAATGAGAACAAAATAGTGTCAATCTCAGTTTTTCTGCCAGCTTCGTGTCAGTGTGAGCGCACTGAGGCATGATACAGTGTTTTAGAGCTCATGTTTTGGCTGGCGGACGGCGAGCAGGGCCGTATTTTCACTGAACTTCATCTGAATGACAGAACACACACCCTGGAGGAGAAATGCTTGCAAACATGAACACATTGAGACGCAGAAACGTGCCTGAGTCTCCTGAGGGGAACGAAGCCGCAGTAAAGCCTTCCGCTCTCCTCTGCTGATGTGCGGCCATTCATTATGGAAACATCTGCTTGTTAAATGTCAAATCATTGTTTACCAGAGTCGGGGAATTTTCTACAGAACATTAAACCCTAGGTCAACACATCACGCTCGTGTTTGGAAAGAGTACATGGAAAAACCATTTCACTTAAGCCCGCAGGTTTTGCTGAACGATGAAATGATTTTGATGGATACCTTGCACTGATTTTATCTTGATGAAACGAACTTTAGAGTTTCAGTCACTAAACAGAGAATGAATAAATGTAATTAATGAAATAATTAATTCAAGATACTTTATTTTAAAAATATTTAATGGTAACTGAATGAATGAATGAATACATGCCCAGAAATCTGTTCGTTAAAATGTGTATTCTTTTTTATATTATATTACGCTTTTATGTCTCATCTTATGCTATTACATAAATGTTTATTCTATTTTTTTATTTAATGTGCTTTACCATGACACTGTGTGTAACGGATGACGCGCAGTGACCCGCAGTGTGTAACAGAAGAGAAGTTGTGCAGGCAATGATCAAAGACAGGAGCAAGCGGTAGCACAAGGGTAATCCAAAATACGCGGTCACGGATCAAAACACGGCAAAACAAACAGGAAAAAAAAAGCTTTGTAATGTTCATGGGAAAACAAGACTCAGCAATGGGTATGTTAAAGTGAAGTGTATATATAGTCCATGCAATCAATGAAAACGAGCTACAGCTGTGTCTGTGTTTGAGTGTCTGGATTATTGTCAGCTGTTGCAGGAGTTGATGGGCACAAAGGTTCTGGGAGTTGTAGTTTGGTAAGAATATCAGAAATAATCTCCAGCGTAAAAAAACCTTACTGGCAATCACAACACTGTGCACCTTCTCTTTATTCATATTTACCTCGTTAAATATTATTTACATTAACAAAATATACATTTTTATACTATACATTTAATTTAAATCTGTAAAATGTAAAATACTTCTACTGTAAGTTCTGGCAACCGCAGCTGCTTAAAAGTTACTTCATTTTAAAAATAACTACTGATAATTTAATGAACTTTACAAATAGTTAATGATAGTTAATGCATTTATTAACATGAACAAATAAAGAACAATACATATATTACAGTATTTATTGATCTTTGTTAACATTATTTAATGGAAATAAAGTATTTCAGAATCAGAATCAGAATCAGAATCAGTTTTATTGCCAAGTGTGCTTCACACACACAAGGAATTTGTTTTGGCAACAGTTTATTATTTACAACAACATTTTATTGTTAGTTTACAATAGGTTAACTCACAGTGCATTAACTAACGTTAACAGGCATGTTAACAGCATTTTAATTTTAATAATGCATTAGGATGAGCAATGATTAATAAATGCTGTATTGTTCATTATTAGTTCATGTTTGTAAGTACATGATATATGTAAATAATAACTAATCAAATCTTGCTGCAAACTGTGACCAGAATACTGTTACATTAAAACAGAATATGGAACAGAATGAAAAAAGAATAATAATCAAGCAATTTATAGGAAATGTGTAATATGGAGCAATTATAGAGAGACAAAGATTCGATTTAAAATGCATAAATAAAACATAAGTTCTGATCTGACAACTGAATTAATAACTTGCCAAATTGCTATTTCCAGGCAACAGACACAGTCTAACATGAAACGAAAACTGTAACCTAAAACTAAAAGTTAGAAATATACAAAAGTATATGGAATATGATTATTTGCTAAGTTTGAAGAGGAAAAAAAATCAATCAATCAATCAATCAAAGCAAAAATATATAAATAAATCAAATACATGTCCCATATATATAGGAATTTGGAAAAATCAATACAAGCAGGAGTTCAGAAATAAAGCTTACTGAGTAGTGAGTTTTGCTGCTACACACATATTTTTCATGCTCAAACTGCAAAAATTTGCACTAATGGAATTTGAAAGTGTGAATAAATAAGCATATTAGGATATTATCCTATCTTAAATCATCATATTAATCTTTTTATCTCAATGTTAGTCCTCCTGCCAGCCACCGTCAGAATGTAATCAAAGCCAACAACGATTTATTGGCATTAATGTTAACCTAAACTATATGCTTTTAAAGGATTTGCAGAGCCAAGTACATTAAGAGTACATATAAATATTAAAAGCAATACAGAACGTAACGATGGCAGATTAAGTAAATAATAATGAAAATGAAAGATTATACGTACAGTAAACATCAAAAATACCACATGAGGAACAGAGAGGCTTAAAAATAAACAGACATAATCATTCCTTTATTTACATTTCCAGTTTCAGGTTTCAGGAAGAAGAAGAAGAAAAAGATCTCAGCACACTATTGTCTTAATATATTGTATTAAAATATTGTCTTACAGTATGTCCACACATTACTTGTCAGCAATGCAAATGTTTAAAAAAAACTATATATAATGTATACCATGACAACACACAAATATTCTCCAGATTTTAAACCTTTTATCAATAAAGACATTTTGTATATGTGTGCAGTCATGTTTAGTCATGCATCCTAATATGAATGCCTGTCTGTGAATTAAATAATAACTAGTTGTAAACCTTTATTGTTTACATCTGCGCTGAATGGTTATACTTTTATGTTTCCAGTGGATTTCATGCTGTATTCCTGCTGTAGCTCCCATGTGCATCCTGGACTGGTGAATTCTGGAAATGTTCATGAAAAATGCATCCATTCATCTCACCTTGAAGCTACATATATATAAGGCAAGACACTGAAGTGGAACTGGGTAAAAAACTATAATAATTGTAATAATAATAATAATAATAATAATAATAATAATAATAGTTATCATCATACTTCCTCAGTTGATTGATCACATTAAATTATTATTATTATTATTATTATTATTATTATTATTATTATTATTAT
>CAIGQZ010000320.1:3080086-3092663 GCA_903798205.1 Danio tinwini | reverse complement strand
TTATTATTATTATTATTATTATTATTATTATTATTATTATTATTATTATTATTATTATTATCATCATCTTCATCATTATGTCATGGATTTAAAACTTAAAGATCTAAAAAAATAACTACAGACTTAGGAAGGAAATTACAATTCACATTACAATATTAAAACTTTAAAACAACATTGAAAGTTAAAAATTAAAATAACTTTAGACTTTTTATAATAAAAAAATAAAATGACAAATAATAATAATAATAATAATAATAATAAATAGTAAAATAATAATTGAAATAATAAAATTAGCAAATCATATTAAATGTACATAAAGATAACTTAATTATAACAATAATAATTAAAATCATGAAATTAACACAACATTAAATGTAAAACATAATATTAATATTAAATGTACATATAAAATAACATCAAACTTTTATTATTATTAATAATAATATAAATAATAATAATTATTATTATTATATTATATATTATTAATTTGTTATTTTATTTAAAACCTAAACTTTCATGCCGTCTTATTTCATTAACCTAAGGTGTCACTTTATGCCCACAGTAACATCTATGCTAAATATATCCTGAAAAAATAAATATGAAACAACAATCTTAGAAGTCTAAAGTCCATTTTTATGAAAAATGCATGATAGGACACATGCTTCATGTTCACATACTGTGAAGTTCCTACTTCAGATGCAATCTTATATTTCCATCAGTTTCAGCTCGCGACAGAACAGGAGCTGTCGAAGCACTAATACAACAAGCTGAAGAGCAAAGAAAAGGCATTAGCCGTGCTACTGATGATTTATGTATTTCGCCATTCTTGTATGCAGCTCCCAAGGATGAGCGGAAACTGCTATTTTGTAAAGCAGTAAAATAAGAGGCAGTTTACCACAAGAACGAGAGTGCAGTCAATATACATGATTATGACCTGATTTAATAAAGTTAGTCAAACTTCAAAGCTGGCTTGTAAATGTCTAGTTTAAAAGTTCCACATGAAATGTGAAATAATATTAAAAGGCAGACATTTTGAGACTGATATTTAGGACATTGCTGGCATTATTAACATTGTTCTTAGAATATATTTCAAGCATGTGACCAAATTGTTTAACATGATTCCAATCTGATTATGTTTTAACACATTAACAAGTTTAGCAAGTTGCTAGCATGTTTAACAAGTGGCTAACATGATGTTAACACTGTAACTTTTCACGTTGCTTGAATTTTTGTACAAATTATTAAAATCTTGTAACATGATGGTAACATGCGTTTGCTCATTGTTAACATGTTTTAACATGTTGGTAACCTTTTATTACATTAACATTTTAGTAACAATTTGGTAACAAGTTTGATCATGCAATAGGTATTCAACATGTTTAAGGACATTTCTAACATGTTTTAGAAAGTTGCTAATGTATTAGCATGTTTTATTAAGTTGATAGAATATTGCAGCACATTGGCAACTTAACACTGATTAATTTAACACATTGACAAGTCAGTTGTTAACACATTTTAACATGTTAACGTTTTATTACACTGACATTTTAGCAAACGGGTAACACATTTGGTCATCTTACAAGTCTCTAGCAAGTTTAAGCACATTTCTAACACATTTTAGCAAGTTGCTAATGTATTAACATGTTCCAAGCATACTTTAACAAGTTGATAGCATATGTCAGCACATTGACAATGTTTTAAAATGACTAATGAGTTGCTAACATGATTTAACACTTTGGTAACATTTACACATTTACAATTTGTTAAAAGTGTTGTTAAAATGTGCTTGATTACATTTTAGTTAGCATGTTTCAGTACATTGCTAATGCAATAATACACTGGTAACACGTTTAACACATTCCTACATTACCATGTGTCCACAAGCTAGCATGTTTTAGCCCAATTAGAAGTTTTTCATTATGTTTTCAATGTGTTTTAGCATGATGCAAGCAAGTTTTATGACATCTGTTAACATGTTTTAACATGTTGATATCATTGTAGTACATTGCTAACGTTTTAGCATATTTTAGCAAATAACTAACATATGTTAACACATTTGTAACGTGTTTAGCAAGTTTACAACCATTTATCATATTGATTACATTTTAAATGCACCGCTAATATGTTTTTGTACACTGCTGACATGTTTACTAAAACTTAATTAGGACACCTATCTATTGCCTCCATTAAGCTCAGACAAGTCAGGGCTTAAAACAACTCTGTTGTTAAGAACAACATGACACTATTCATAAATATAATTATTCTGACAAGAATACATGCAGCTAAAGAGAGAAAAAGAAGAAAAAACACAAAAGACGGATGAAAAAAAGCTAGAATAATCTTTGCATATATTATACTGCACAAAAAGGCATCCATGACTCATGTCAGACACATCTTTACATGCACTGCTGAGAGCTGGAGCTTCCCAGTCTGGGAGCAGATCGAGTGCTGTGTGCTGGTCAGGGTGAAGGCTAATGTGAGCAGATCTGGGTGAAAGGCTCGGGACACATGCCAAACAACTGGGTCGGTATAGGTTGCAGTGTATCATGGGATGGGTGGGTGAGGTGCTCATAGCTGGACAGAGCAGGTCATTCTGTTTTCTGGTAAACACTCTCACACATACTGTAACTACAACTGTGGGCATGCTCATAAATACATTTAAACCTATGGGTCAGTGTTAATAATAATAATGAATATTGTGTTTAACCTTGTGTCAGTGAAAATGTCAATGCATTTTTTGCTTGGACTTTTATTTTTCAGCAGAACAAACAAAATCCTCTGTAATACTCTGAATGAGACATCACTGAAAACTGTAAATGGTAAATACAGTAGTGAACATTTGAAGTGGATCAATTCAATTCAAGTTTATTTGTACAGCACAATGTGCTTTCATCAAAACCTTTAATCAAAGTTCTTATATAACTTATTCAAAGTTCTTATACAATCATTCTTATATACTTTAAAAGTTTAATGCTATAAATAAAATAAATAATGCTTTTATTTAATAATAATAAATAATAAAACAACAATGTGATGGCACTCAAGGTCTATGACATCACTAAAAGACATGGAAACTCCTCTCTAGAAACTGCTGTTGAGTGTGTTATGAATGATGAGTCGAGTAGAAATCTGCCCAAGGCTCTGTCTGCTAAAAGACAACAGCACAACAGTACTGTGCTTTCAATTGACTCAGGAGGATAAAGCCATAATAAACGATGAGAGATGAAGGCCGTTATGAGTGACCTAATTAGCAGAACTGTCGAAGAAGTTTCACACTGCAGCATGAAGAAAAGGGCCACCAGGGGCCTTCACCAACCCAACCCAAAGAAAAAAGGAAATATTACATTGCAATTACCGATTAAGTGTATTTGCATGAATAAACGCTGTCTAAAGCATGAATGTACAGCATGGTAGAAGGGATTTTTGGAGCCACTCTGATTTTAAACTAAAGTGTGAATAGACCCAAACAGAAAGAATCTAAGTATTATATATAGATATTAATCATTATGTTGTACATATTAAGCATTATATTATACATTTCAAGTTGTTAACATGGTTTAATATAATGTTACCATGTTTAAGCAGATTGATGTTGACCATGTTGTAATATTACTAATGTATTTTAACACATTGTAAGTTAACACATAGCTAATTTTTATTTGCTAGCACATTTTACCAAGTTGATAACATTTTAACACGTTGCTAGCATGTTCTAGCAACAAACTGCACACTGCTAACATGTTTTAGCATGTTGCTACTTTGCTTTAACTGATTGCTACTGTGTTTTAACAAGTTGTTAACTTTGTATTACCTTGCTGTTAACTGTAGTATGCTGTTACCATGTTTTAGCAGATTGTTAGCATATCTTAAACATTTGCTAGCATGTTTCCCACCATGTTACCTGTTGATTGTGTTTTGTCAAATTCTTAGCATGTTCTAGCATGGTGTTTTACATTTAAACATGCTCCTAACTAGTTTCAGCAAATTGCTAGCATACTGCTGGCAATGTTTTAGCCATTTCAGCAATGTTCAAACACACTAGCATGCTTTAAAAGTTTGATCCTGATAATATGTTTTACTATTACTAAAATATTTGAACACATTCCTAATAAGTTAACACATCGCTAATTATTTTTTATTGTAACACATTGCTAGCAGGTTCTAGCAACAAACTGCACACTGCTAACATATTCTAACAGGTTGCTACTATGTTTTAACTAATTGCTACTATGTTTTAAACAGTTGTTAACCTGGTTTATTATTCTATTATCATGTTTTAGCAGATTGATAGCATGTTGTTACCCTTTGCTAGCATGTTTCTACCATGTTACCTTGTTTCTTGTGTTTTACCAAATACTTAGCATGTTGTAGCATGTTGTTTTTACATTTAAACACATTCTTAACTAGTGTTAACAAATTGCTAGCACACTGCTAGCAAAGTTTTTGCCATTTCAAACACACTAGCATGTTTTAGAAGGTTGATTCTGATAACATGTTTTAATATTATTTATCATATTGTAAGTTAACACATAGCTACATTTATTCGCTAGCCCATTTTACCAAGTTGATAACATTTTACCACATTGTTAACACGTTCTAGCAACAAACTGCACACTGCTAACAAGTTCTACTATGGTTGCTACTATGTTTAAACTGGTTGCTACTGTGTTTTAACTAGTTGTTAACCTGGTTTAGTATGCTGTTACCATGTTTTAGCAGATTGAAAGCATGTTTAACCCTTGTTGTAGCATGTTGTAGCTACAATGTAGAACAACTGCTGAAGTTCGACCACACTACTAGCATGTTTAGAAAGTTGATCATGTTTTAACACACTGGTAACATATTTGAATAATTTCCTAATAACGTTTAACACATTGCTAGCACATTTCACTAGTTGATAACACTGCTAGCATGTTCTGCAACGTTTTAAACATTTTTAAAATTGCTACCATGTTCCAACAGGTTGCTACTATGTTTTAACAAGCTGCTAATGGGGTTTTAGTATGATGCTAGCATTTTTAGCAAGATGCCACTTCATTTTAACAATCCTAATCTGCTCCTACATATTATAAGAAGTTGTACACTCATTTTAGGATGTTTCTCAGATGTTTTAGCATTTTGTTTTCAAGTGTGCTAGCACATTTCACAAGTTGATAACACTGCTAGCATGTTCTGCAACTTTTTAAACCTTTTTAAAATTGCTACCATGTTTCAACAGGTTGCTACTATGTTTTATTAAGTTGCTAATGATGTTTTAGTGTGATGCTGGCATTTTTAGCAAGATGCTAACTCATTTTAACAATCATGACTTGCTTTCAGGATGTTTCTCAGATGTTTTAGCATTTTGTTTTCAAGAGTGCTACAACTCAATATTGCAGCAAGCAGAGGATGAAACACACATTTATCTGTGTCTCGATATGACTTCCAATTCCTTCCTTTCCAATCTTTTTTCAGTCCTGAAGCATCTATTCTGGGAGCGCGGGCGTGAGGAGAAACCCTAATGATCGTAAATACTGGAAATCACAGGCTGGCTCTTCAAAAGGTCATATCATTAATCCTGCAACACCCTGCATTGTAATCTACACACTTCCATTCACATTTCAAGCGGTCAGTTGGTAATTAAAATCACAGCTACATCAGAAACCCGGGATTTTTGTGGGATCCCTTTCTCTTTCCCTCTTCTCGATCCTCTAGTCGTATTGATTCTTTATTTCCACAATCAGCACCAGTTCGATCGTCTCGTAATGAGGAACATGATTTCAGCACAGATGCAACTGCGACCAGTCCCGGAGGCCCGCAACGCATGTGGCCGTTACTATGGCTACACGTTCATTACTACTTCTGCTACATCCAGGTTTAATGAGACACGGCTTAACTCTTAACACCAATCTGTCTATCTGTCCATCTTTCAGAGGCTTTTTTTGGAAAAGGAGCATGTAGAAATGACGTGCGGTGGGCTCAAATGTCTACAGGAGTCTCAGCGCATCCATGCTAAACACTAGGCCTTTGCTACATCTGCAGATGTTTGCCATATGGTCATTAATATGCTGTTTATCAAATGTGACGTTTCCTCGCTCCAAAATTATCCCCGCATGTAAAAACGAACGTCAGTGCGAAAATAAAAGGCCAGTTGGTTAGTTGTACTGCAACAATGAGTATTACTGTTAAAAAGCTGGAGGTGATTAAAGTTTTTAGATGCACTAAATGGTTCAGACGTGAAAGTAATGGCATTTAGAGCTGCTTTGACTCAGACTGTGTTTTATAAAGCGCTATAGAGATAAAGTTGTCACTACTTGACTTTTATGTTCTTAAAATTTTTTTCTTTTAACTGTATTTAAGTCCTAACAGTTACATACTTTTTTTTTTATTTATATTTATTATTATTATTATTATTATTATTATTAACATTTTATTTACAGCACATTAGAATGTGTTAAAACATTGTGATATCAAACCAACCAGCGACAAAGTGAATCAAAATAGTATTATATTAAGCTTTACAAACAATAATACTTGTACTTGCTTAGTAATGTACTTACTTCCAGGGCCGTTTATATCAAAGTTGATATTTGGCCACACCATGTTGGTGTTTCGTAACATCAAATTTTTTACAAGGTAGGTCGTTAGCCCAACATTTATTAAATTGTTAAACAGTAATCTAATTATTTGCCTTAATCTGAATAAGACAATAATATAATTAAGGTGTTTACATGAGTTGCTTTTTGAATGTTCCTTTTATGATCTCATTTTACATGTTTTAGCACATAATTCGATGAACGTCATTGTGTCACCCAGCAATCCACATTTCTTCCGGAGTTTCATGTAATTCCGGGTGTTTCATTTTTATTTTGACGACTTTACCTGCAGTTTGGCACGTTCACTTTCAATCAGGAACATAACATTCATGCCTCCTGTGACAAACAAGATATTGGATTTGAGTATGGACTGCTGGAAGAGTATTGTTTTAAAGGAATTTGATACCGCAAGCTGAATGGAAATAAAACCTCCGCATTTCATGATGCAGGTGTCTGTGGTCTTTCACTGACTAGGTAGGTGCAGAGAATAGTGTCAAACAGTCGTGTGTGTGTATAAACTATCCTGTTGCAAAATGTGTCGAAAATCCTAGATGACAGTAATAGTTTGATTGCTGTGTTTACATGTCTGTACTGCACTTCAATAATGCGACAAATGCAACTTTACATGGTAGACTCTAAATCAGAGTATTGTCCTAATCGAAATGAAATCAGATTATTGTTGCCCATGTAAATGTACTCATTGTCTAATAAGACTAACATTAAACCATCAAACCAAAAATATGAAGTATATTTGCACAATATATCAGGTACTAGGACAGACACATGAGACAAAAACTGTCTCGACTTGTATCTAAACCAGCACCAAATGTCGTCCACAGCACAACAGCATTTTAATATTTAAACAATGATGTAATACACTCTTTTATAACTGTAACTTATCGATTGGTCTACTGTCGATGGGAACCAAAAAATACACTTCATGTGCAAAACACGTCCAAGTATGTGAGCCGTTGACGAAAGTACACCCCAAAGGAGCGAAACAAGCATTGTGACATGTTTAATTACACTCCAACACAAATACAGCAGCTTTCATTTTCACCGTTCTCCTTTGGATCCGGCCTTCGCAACCAAAGACAAGAAGCTTTTCAGCTCTCAGGGGTCCGGCAACAGCTCTAAGCTAATTTAACAAAAAATTGATTACGTGTAGCAAAACAAAACCCACAGCAGCTGCATTTATGTAAGGTCAATAAAGCCCAAGTACTACGAAAACTCAGGTTATATAGCGCATAATCAAAGGACAGCTGTCGTTCATGAAGGCTTTTTTTTTCTAGAGTGAGACCAGAGATGAAAAGAAACGCCATCTCTTTATAATTCACCTGAAAAGAAGTCTCTGAAAATGCCCTTCAACCTCTTTCATATAGTTCGTCGCTAATTCTACATGCCACGTATTCAATTCAAACCTCAGATATGGCGGCCATCACCTTCAAACTTCATGCCTCTAATTATTTGCTGAAGTCTGACGTTTTTTTTTTCAACCTTTACTTTTTTTATGTAACAGGGGGAAACATGCCATTTCTCAACGTCTCTTGTGACCATCGGACGTCATAAATAGATGTGCGGTTACGGTTTCTGCAGTCCCATTTTGAACCGTGACAAGCCCACGTTTCAGCGGCTAGACGAAATTGCTTTTGCTCCTATACCTCTGTCAAGCGTTCTGTGGTAAATACTGATACTTTACGAGAGAAAAAGACAGAGTTGGGGGAAAAAAAGTAAAGAGAGCTATTGCTTTGTTCATTTCGTGCAAAAGAAAACCTTTTTTTTTCCCTCGTTTCACTGTTATTATTTGACAAGCTGAACAAAACCAAGACCTTCGGTGGACTGCGTATACACCTACACTGATACATCGAAAGACTCACTGTGAATGTTATTGGATTTTGTGAAGTCTATTTTGTGCATTAAGCATAACAGGCTGGTTTTGGTGGCTCTGGATGTTTTTGAAAAAATTTAATGAAAATTTCATATGATGGACTGTAGCTAAAGTGTTTTTATTTCCTCACACAGAGGGACAAATATGTATAAATACACTGTTAACAATTTTTTTTGCAAATTACACAGTATTTAACTGTAATATGAACTGTATTTGACTGTAGGACAGTTATGCAGTATGTTACTGCATTTTGAATTTGCATTGTCAAAATTACTGTACAGGGTAGGCCATTTATATGGATGCACCTTAATAAATTACATAGACAATTGCCTTCAGATGACCCCAAAGATAGAAGCCTAAGGGGGTCAGATCGGGAGACTTTGGGGGCCATTCAACTGGCTCACAACGAACAATCCACTTTTCAGGAAACTGTATTCAGGAAACCATTCCCATTTTATTAAGGTGTATCTATATAAATGGCCCACCCTGTATATTATACAGTAAAGATACAATATAATACAATGCTGTAAATACATATAGAGTGAGATAAATGGTGCTATAAATGTAAATACAGTGGTTTTGCTGTTATTGTTATTGACAAACTGCTGCCAGCAAGTTACTGTAGACTCTACAGGAAATTGTTCATTGTACAATCCGATTAATCATACAGTATGAATTCACATGAGTACAAAGCGATTCTGCAGCAAAACAAATAAGTTGAGTCAATATAATTATTCGCTGAAAAAAAACATTTGACAATTACTTAATAAAAAAATAATAATTTCACTTCTGAAAAAAATGTTCATGAATAATCAATACAGATTGAGTTAGTAAACATGGGTCAAAAGATCCAACTCAAAACAACAATTCATACATGAACAAATGATTCAGATCTGTGTGCTGAAACAAATGACACATTGATAAGATCTGACTAAAGTTGAGTAAATGTAATGATTCACAGAAAAAAATGTAATTCATTCATTAAAAATGTTAATGAACAATTGATTGGATTCAAATTGAGTTAGTAAGCATGGGTCAAAGTATCCTCAAAACAACGATCCAACGTCAACTAAAGATTCATCTGTGTGCTGAAACAAATCACACATTGAACAGATCTGACTTAAAACAACAAACTTTTGAACAGTTGATTCAGATTGGTTTAGTAAACTTAATCACATTTACATTTTCATTGAAGTATTTGGCAAACATTTTTCCATCCAAAAGCAACTTACAGTGTTTTGAACATCCATATTTTATCAGTTCTTGCTTTTCTTGGGAATCAAACTCACAGCCGTATCACTGCTAGTGTGACGCTCAACTATCTGAGCTAAAAGAATCAAATGACTCATTGAAAAGACAACACAAAACATCTTTGTGATCAATTTTATGATTCATTTGAAATCCTTTAAAAGGTCTCCAAATGAATCATTCACGAACAAACCATTCAGATCCATTTTTTGAGAAAAGACAGATAATTATTGACTTAAAAATTACTTAAAAATGTTACAATTTTAATTACAAACATTATTTAATTAGAATCAGGAACAGCACTACTATTAATTCATGACTGGAATTCACAATAGTTTGATTAAAAAGATTTAGATCAGGTTTGTGAATTAAATCAAATGATTCATTAAAAAGACTTTAAACAATGGTTCATTCATAAATAAATGATTAATATTGTGTACTTCATAATTTTACTCAAGAGATCTGATTTAAAACAGCAGTTCGTTCATGAACAAATTATTATTTTTTGTGAACTTAGATCTGTTTTAATTAATTTTGTTCTAATTCATTTAGAAGAAACCATTCAGATTATTTTCATGATTACAAACAATTAAATAAAAAAGATCAAACTTGAGGTTACTGAACAAACTATTTAGATTTCTGGATGTTTTTTTGATTCAACAGAATAAATAATTCACAAATCAAATACCATTGTATATTGATTTCTGTCAATATTTTCAGAGAATAGACATTAAAATATCACACTCTTCTTTGTTAAATAATAATAATGGCTTCCAAATATGTACAAAATAGCAAACAAGATATATATGATACTCTTACGAAGGAAATCTTTTATTTTTAGATGCACTGTTCCTTTAATTGCAAGCATTCTTCAAATTGCAGGATTGTTGTCCGAGGATTTATTGTATTTTTTCCTGGCTCTGATCTAAAGTGGAACTAAACAGCTCTTTTTCAATGTATTGATCGTCACATCACAGGCAGGCCTGCCATAAGTGCTTTTATTCCTTGTCATCTGAAGGCCTTTTAACCCTCATCAGTAACAGTGGACCTGCTCTTCAGGTCACTGGCTCAAATGATAAGCTTCACATCAGGATTGGCCCTCAGATCAATAGAAGAGCAAATAGGCTCTGCCATTTCTGGATATATTCACATATTAATGAATCTCCTTCACGCTCTCTCTGTCTCACTTAGTGTGTTAAAGCAGTTCATCCAGACACTTAAATGTGTCATTAAAACTTCGTGTTTCATTTTTGATCATCTATCACACTTTTATTTGTGGTTTATGGATAAATAAATATATATTCTTGATTAAATATACATAAAATATCTTAAATAAAAGCAATAAAGCTATACAGACATCAAAAAACTAAAACTACACAAACTGGTAAGACAATGATAAAATAAAATACCAAAAAAATTAATACCAATACCAACTGTTAATGCTTTGATCAATGCTATAAGTGTAATTTTTTTATACTTCCAATCTTGATGTAATGACCTGGGACGTGCAATTCCTTTTGGGATGCCTGTTACGGGCTTATGATGTTGTCTGTGATTGTTTATTCTCCCACCTGTATGAACACAATGAATAATGCAGACAATAGATGACAACAGAGAGCCAAACAATAAGCCCCTGCCACATTCACCTTCACAAACACAAAAGGATTCGCGCATTGTCTTGAATCAAATACCCGTTTTCGGGAGTCTGGCATGCTGAACCCGAACGCTGATGAAACAGCATGTGTATTTCCCAAAATGCAGCAGTGCATAAGAGAGCCTCGTTCTCCCTGACTGTTCATTGACAGGGAAAACGCATGAGGAATTATGAATAACAGACTGGGGTGAATGTATTTGTGTGAGACTAACTCAACACGTCCACTGGGGCAGAAGAAACTGGCTCAACACCAGACCCCAAAAAAAGAGGTCTGCAGCTCTTGAGAGTGTCTGTTAAATATACAGTGAGTGTTTTTTTTTCTTTAGACCATTCATTATAGCTTTCAATAACATACAGTAGATGATCAATACAGTAATTAATATGCACACATTACGTTCTCAAATTAAATTTACAATTTTGCAAAGTTAATGTTTATTAAATAAATGCACTGAAATTAAAATATAAAACAATATAAGATAAAATAAGGGATGGATAGATGGATGAATGAATGGATGGATAAATGGATGGATGGGTTTGTGGATGGATGGATGGGGATTTGTGGTAAGACGGATGGATGGTTGGATGGATGGATGGATGGATGGATGGTTTTGTGGATGGCTGGATGGATGGATAGATGGATTGATCAATGGATGGATGGATGGATGGATGGATGGGTTTGTAGATGGATGGGTGGGTTTGAGAATGGATGGATGGATGGATGGATGGGTTTGTCCATGGGTGGGTGGGTTTGTGAATGGATGGATGGGTTTGTGGATGGATGGGTGGGTTTGCGAATGGATGGATGGACGGATGAATGGGTTTGTGAACAGACAAACGGACGGACGGACAGAGCCTCAGCTGGGTCAGTTGGCGTCTCTGTGTGGAGTTTGCATGTTCTACCCGTGTTGGTGTGGGTTTCCTCCATGTGCTCCGGTTTCACTCACAAGTCCAAAGACATGTGTCTAGGTGAATTAGGTAAGCTAAACTGTCTGTAGTGTATGTGTGTGAATGAGTGTGTATAGATGTGTGTATAGATTAAATTAAATAACTTCATTATTAGTAGTAAATCTAAAGTAAAAAGTGTGCAATTGTTACAATGAATATTCAATTACATTAATATTTAAAATCCTAGCTAGTAAATAATAGTATAATTTAAATAGATATTACTAATAACTAGGGCCAGACAGAATTGGTGGACATTTATTGCTATAT
>CAIGQZ010000320.1:3041701-3059341 GCA_903798205.1 Danio tinwini | reverse complement strand
AATAATAATAATAATAATAATAATAATAATAATAATAATAATAATAAACAAAGCAATTTCAATAGGACCTATGCACCATTGGTGCCATGTCCCTAATAATAATAATAATTAACAGCTTCTTCTTTTTATTATTATTATTATTATTATTATTATTATTATTATTATTATTATTATTATTATTATTATTAACAACACAACAACAGCAATAATAATAATAATAATAATAATAACACAATACAAATAAATCTATTTCTAACAATATTTTAAATTAAATTTATAAAAAAAAAACTTTACACAAGAAAAATCTTTCAATGTCATACAGATAAACATTGGGCCTTTTTAGATTAATTATGCCATTAAAAGACACAAAAGCATGTACCTTAGCATAACTAAAGTTATTGGTATGGTCCAGCTCTAGCAACAAAAGTAATGTGTTTCATTCATAAAGCAAGCACATGCTCCTCAAGTTGCTTTGGATGAAAGCATCTGCCAAAAGCGTAAATGTTTGAAACAATAATACATCAAGGCTGCGTTAACATAATTAAACAACACCAGCTAAATCGGTTTGCTTTCCCTTTCGCATTATCTCCGTCTCCTGTCTCTGTCAGAGTGGCATGACCTTGACTAGGCTAATTTGTTTTACCAGTCACCCTGGGCATCAATCAGAGCAAAACCACAATTACAACCCGCCACCGAAAAATACACATATCCAAAAGCACCGAGATCTCAAACGCTCAGATCTCACATCACATACAATGATTTATACATAAACAAACCCACATCGTAATCTGTCGTTCCATCTCCATCTCCACCTCCTGAAAGACGAGAGCAAACCAGAGGGAAAAAGAGAGATCACTTTCATGTTTATGATAAGAAGGCAGATCGAAAATAATGATCGCTGATTGACTGCAGTTCTGTGATGTCAGCGGGGGAGCAAATGTCTCATTATAAGTGTAGGAGTGAAAGAGGAGAGAAATTAAATGATGAAATTTAGATGTAAGACGAAATGACATGTAAAATGACATTTCCTGTCATGTAAAGTACATTAAAAAACGTGTTATGCTAATTATGTGCATGTAGCTGTTGTTTTATATTAATGAAGAGGCGTGAATACAAAAAAAATATTGTATATATAATAAATTTCTAACATTATTTTAATTTCAGTTATAGATATCATGATTTTAACTCATTTGTTTTATTGCGTACAGTATGTACAATATGCTGTTTACTGAAGACATAATTTTCAGTCATTCATTCATTCATTTTTTTTCGGCTTAGTCCCTTTATTAATCTGGGGTCGCCACAGCAGAATGAACCGCCAACTTATCCAGTATATGTTTTATGCAGCGGATGCCCTTTCAGCGATGCAACCCATCACTGGGAAATGATGTTTTATGATGTATATGTTTTATTCAGGAGATGCCCTTCTCAGTGATGCAACCCATCACTGGGAAACACTCATTCCCACTCATACACTATGGACAATTTAGCTTACACAATTCACCTATACCGCATGTCTTTGGACTGTGCTCAAAACCAAAGCACCTGGAGGAAACAATCGCGAACACGGGGAGAACATACAAACTCCACACAGAAATGCCAGACATTATTTTAACAGACTTAATTCAGTAACACTTTACAATATAGTTCATTAGTTAATGCATTTACTAACATGAACTAATCATGAATAACACTTGTACAGCAATTATTAATCATAATTCAACATTCCCTAATGCATTATTAACATCCAATTTCATGCTTGGTAACACTAGTTAATGAACCGTGAATTAACATGAACTAACAATCAACAACTGTATTTTCATTAACTAACGTTAACTAACATGAACAAATGCTGTAGTAAATGTATTGTTCAATGTTTGTTCATGTTAGTAAATGCATTAACTAACATTAACTAATGAACCTTATTGTAAAGTGTTACCCTTAATTCTAACTATATACAGTATAACTATGTAATATACACACAATAAAAAAACGTGCGGAGATGAATCTCGGACAACAAAACTAAGGATCCAAGTGCAATTTCATAAGAGTATTCATGTAATCAGGCAATGGTTTTAACAGGGGCAGAACAGGTACATAATGGGCATCCAAAATGTAGTCAAAAATAGGCATAAGTTCAAAAACTAGGCAGCGGTCAGAATATAGAAAAATAACAAAGCTTAGATCAGGAACACGACAGGCAAAAACAAATAACAAACACATGATGACTCAAACAATTACTCTAAACTGGTGTATAAGTATTCCAGATGATCAGGGATGATGGGATTCAGCTGTGAGTGGGCATCCAGTGTGGGCCCTATCATACACCCGGTGCAATAAGGCGCAAGACATGTTTAGTGCATTCTGTTGCTGTTTTCAGACTAGCACAATCAAATTTTATTAACATTTTTCATCACAGTGTTTAAATAGCAAATTCATTTGCTCCACTTTATGGGTGTTCTAATCTATAAAGGAGGTGTGTTAAGGTGCATTGTTGGTGGGTTGCTATTTTGAGAAACTGAAATAGACTGCGCTGTTGACCAAGCAAAAGCAGGTCTAAAGTCCAGCAGAGCACGTTAGTTATTGCCTATGCAGGTTCAAATGCTTAATACAGGATGTACAGCAATATGCAAAAATCTTCACAAATGAAACAAATAAAGGATTAAAATATTACAAAAATGATTACTTTCTACATAAATATAAAAACCACTGCCCCCATGCCTTCTTCATGTCTGGGGGGCTTTTTCAGTTTATTCATGACAGTTTGCATATTATAATGTTATTAGTAGTAGTAGTAGTATTTATTATATGCATAGTTATATTTGGTTTAATAAAAACAAGTTTAGATTTGTACAGCTGTCGGGCTTTGTAGACGTATGCATCACGATATGGGGAATAAGAATAGAATGTGTGTTTGGATATAGCTCAGTTTTTGACCACAGCTGGTTATTATTGTTCATTTATTCGTTTACCAGAAATTACAACTGAATTTAGAAATAGTTTTTAAACAAATCTTTGCGCTTAAACTAAATAAAATATGTAGACTAATGGATGGCTTCAGTGGAGAGAGTACAATACCATTTCCTCATCCACGAAAGTAAAGGAGTAAAGAGTAAAAGTAACGAAAAAGGCAGAATGGAGGATGCTCATTATTTTTCCTTCTGCTGCAGATGCTCTGTTTAACAGTTTTTTCGCTAGTGAAGCGTTCAGGTTTTCCACTTACAAAGTCCACCATGTAAATAGCAAATGCACCATGGCGCAATACAACTGACTCTTAAAGGGAAAGGGAGATGAGACTCTGATTGGTTTAATGTACATTATGCTCAAAATACACCCATAACTCATTAAGAGAATAAGCACAACCCTGTTAGACCATGCACTGGGGCTAGAGCGTATTTTTCCGTCCTTAAAATAAAAAAATGTGGATTCGGACACTCCCTTAACGCTTTTGCGCCATGCGGTTTAGACTTTGCACCTTGTTAAATAGAGCCCTGTGTGTGAAATCTGCCAGGAGTGGATCACTGGTGATCGTGACAAAAACTTTACTTATATAATAAAGTGTAGGCACACTGTATAAGTTGTTTGAAGAACAAAGATCTTTAGAAGAAGCTAAAACAAACTTTTCTCCCTGTTTTCTTTCTTAACTCCCTTTGCGTAGGCAGTAGAAGAGCCCTTTCTGTCACACACACACACTCAGTTGGTCAGAAATCCCAGTGGTGATGGTGAACAGGGCAGGGCACTGGAGAGAGTTCAGCGTCTAATTAGCATTCAGAGTCTGTTTGCTGTCAGACTGTCAGACTCACTTAAACATGCACAGCGCACACACACACACACACACAACAAAACACACTGCATTTAACAGTTACTACAGAACACACACACATGCACATCATGCAAATCTCGCCATCCTTTTTCTGTTCACATTTTAATGTTTAACACACACACACGTCCTTTGACCGACCCACCGAACCATCATCTCTTCAAAATGACAAACTAAGTCACGCATGATTTGCCAGCTGTTCCCCTGCTTCATGCCAACAACAACACACACACACACGACAGCCTTATATCATGGATGGCACATCACACACTCAACACTTTGACCATTACTCATCTATGACAGTCAATCAATCTATGTTCACTTCGGTTTGACAGTCCATCCACTAACTTAATGCTTGATGGCGCTTGATGATTGTGAGAAATTAACAGGAGTTTGCAGCAAAAATAATGTCAGCTAAAGTGACTCAAAATATATATTTTGAACCTAGTCAATGCATAACGTATGGATTGAGTGTTTCAACAAATGCAACAGGTCTGTGGATTGTTATACTGAAAAAATAATAATAATAGCAATACTAATTTAAGCAAACTAAACTTAAATTGACTGTTTATATGTCATGCTCATGTAAACTGGAATCAGGTGGATTTACTTAGTAAAAACAGTGTTGTTGTGCTTGTGCATGTCTAAAACTAAGCTTTTAATTGGGCTATTGTTATCTAAAAGTAAAATGTAAACTATTAAAATAAGTTCATAATAACTGATCAATATATTAAAAAAATAATCCCCATAGAGTAGATATATAACATCTAAACCTAACTATAATACAGCATGCACTATTCATAATGAAATAGAATACACATTTTCCTTAATTATAATCATATTATTTATTTTAAAAGGACAGACAGACTTCTATTATGCAAGATGTTTATATTTATAATACACTTTTAAAACCATTTATCATATACAGCAATTAAACAGAATATTTTGATATTTAACATGAATAAATGCCTGAATACAGAAATATTATGATACTATTTTTCATTCATTGAATTGACTATTATTAAAGTAGGTTATAATTATTTTAATGACCTTGATATTAATACTTAAAACCCTTTTTTTTTGCCTTTTCCCTCCACGGTTGTTAATATTTAAAAATGCATAATTTTGTGATACAAATTTGGAAGCTTGTGATGCCAAATTCCTTATCGTATACATAGACAATGAACATAATATTCCAAATGAATATGAAGCAAATATGGAATCCAATTGTGAACATTTTGAATCAGAACATAAACATAAAACATGTCATATGTAACACAGGGTCATTGTAAAAACGTAGCCCTGTATACATTTCTGGAGAGTGCAAATTATGTAGCCAGAGCTACGTATGGCTGCTTTTGGTTAGTATGACGCCACAGAGGACTTCCATTTCTTTTCGCGCTACCAACTGACTGCTGATGTACATGTGGATGGCTTTTCCACTTTTATCACAGTAGCTCGGCATGTATGTCGGCAGACTTGAGACACAGAGAGGAGTTGACCGTGGTGACAGGGTTCGAGTCTGGTGAAGAACAGTTCCAGAAAGCAGGTAAAACAAAAACAAAATAAAAAAATTTAATAAACAAGTAAATAACAGAGTGAGAACATGGTAAGATCTGAAAACATGGTAAAAAGCAGGCAGCCGTGAGGGCTTTTCTTTTTCTGCATTGTTTTTGAAAACACTGTCAGTTGGGTTTAGGGAAGGGGGTTATCAGTCAGTCAGTCGACAGCGACCTCTAGTGGATTTACGTGAGATTTACATAGATTTAAAAAAAAAATTACATAGTGGCCTCAGGTGGGTTTGCAAAAACAAAAATTGCAAAAAAATGTACCTCCTGGGACATATTTTGTGCTCTCCGGAAATGTATACAGGGGTACGTATCAAAAATGAGCCTGGGTTGGCCATACACTATATGCAATGTGCAAAAAATAATAATAAATCTGTTCACAGTCTCCAATTTCCAGTTTGTTGCTGATAAAATGAACATGAATGACACAAAATCAGTCAATTTCACAATAAAAGTCTCTAACGCAGTAATAATAAACAACTAACTAGAAGCCAATTTGCTCCCAATTCTCAAGGTCTGCTTCCTAGATATTCCATAGCTTTAAATGAAGTGTTTGTGCTTGTCTGAAAACACATTTATGTATTTATCGTTTACAGACAACGTGATGAGTGTAAGTAGCTCTTGACCACACAATCACGCAGTGTGAAATGCCTATCAGAGGATCTGCCATTAGCTTCATGTCAGGATCTCTGCCGCCGCGTTGCTGAACATCTTAATTCGAGGAGATTAGTTTCAAACGGCCCTTCTGAAAAGAAAGAGATGTAATTTCACCCAGGCTCATTGACAGGCAGGACGCACTGTATCAGATAATGAAATGTCAGCACAAATGGGCCGTATGTATGTGAGAAATGATATGAGAGAGTGTGTGTGTGTTACAAGTCCAAGTTAACCTAGCAGAAGGATACTGCTGATGGTGTCTGATATTATAAACACTGTTATAAACACTGAAATATTATAAACACACAATTGAGATTTAGGCTATTCTTGATTTGAGTTAAAAGAGACGAGCAGCGTCTTTCCCAACTCAAGCTGTCAGTTTTGTTTGTTTTAATAGGAAGCATTTATTATTCTATTTCTCAAGGATTTTAAAGTGAGATGCAAGCTACAGACAAAAACACACCTGTCAGTTTTGAGATTCCAGGATTTTCATAAAGTGTTTTTGTTTTCAGTTTTATGGAAAGAAAACCTCCAAAACACACTTTTAAATCTTTCATTCATATATTCAAGACTTTGTTTGTAGAGTTCAATAACAGTACTTAGTTTTTTTCCTTCATAAATCTCCACTTCAGCAGCACATACAGTACACCAAACCTCAGTTTTATTAATAGACTCTAAAGATTAAACAAAATTTTGCAAAAAAAATAAATAAATAAAAGTGAAAACTACATTTTCTAGCTGTTTGTAGTATTTTCTGAAAGTATCTTTTTCACATTATTGAGTTTCCCACCAGCAAAAGTCATCATAGTTTGGCATCTTAGAGAGCAGTGAAACTTGCTCAATTAATAAAAGAAAAACTCTAATAAATAAAAAATAAAAATATAATAAAACCAGCTGGCAACTAGCTCTCTGCAGCTCTCACATGGTCGCCCACTGAAGCTAAGCAGAGCTGTGCCCAGTCAGTACCTGGATGGGAGACCACATAGGAAAGCTAGGTTGCTACCAGAAGTGCTGTTAGTGAGACCAGCAAGGGGTGCTCAACCTTTGTGGGTCCTAACGCCCCAGTATATTGATGAGGACTATACTGCTCAGTGAGCATGATGAGATGTTAAACCGAGGTCTCTCTGTGGTCTTTAAAAATGCCAGGATGTCCTTCAAAAAGAGTAGGGATTTAACTCTTGTAACCTGGCCTAATTTGGCCTCCTAATCATCCCTATATCATAATTGGCTTCATCTGTCTCCTCTCCCCCAATCAGCTGGTAAGTGCAGTCTGGCACAATATGGCTGCTGTCATGTCATCCAGGTGGATGCTGCACACTGGTGGTGGATGAGAAGCCCCCCCCCCAAAAAATGTGAAAAGCGTTTTGAGTGTCCAGAAAATCACTATAGAAAGAAAGAACAAACGTCAAATTTACTGTCCCACACTTAGAATGTAATTTGTTTTTAGCAATTTGATGCAAAGATGACATAACACAAAGTATAGCTTTATAAATGTACATCCATAAAAAAAAATCAAAATATTTAAAACATTCAAGGTTTTAAGATGCTGATGATGGTTAAACAAGTCATAACCGTCTTGTGAAAAGGTTCATTATTGGAGTGATAAAAAGAGACTCCCAAATAAAAATCTTAAAGACTTGTATATCAAATGAGATATACATATGAAAATGAAACAAGAATTTGTCCAAGGTTGATATTTTTATGCTAGAAATGTAGGCAAAAAAGCTGAATTAAAATCAAAAGCTTTTTGAATAAAGATATCTAAGCCTTAAACAACACCAGTTATCTCTGATATGAGTCAAAACACTTAATTCAAAGAAAAACTGCATTGATAAAAATAAAAAAGACTAAATGTATTACACTGTACTTAATGTCCTTCATCAGAGAATGAACTACTCATGAAATGCTGATGCAACTCTGTACAATGAAATTACTGACACAAAGTTGCTACAGAATAAATGATAAAACTCCACGCATTGTATTGCATCTGCTATACATTAGATATAGAATATTAATATAAATAAATAACTACAATATTGCTGAGGGTGGTTGCTGTGGAATACATGTGCTATACATTGTTAGGTGGTTGATAGTGCAACAGGTGTTTGCTACACATTTCTAAATAACAATTGAATCAATTCATTAATATCTCTAAACAATTAAAGGATGTTGTGATTGCCAGTGGTGTTTTCTCCGCTGGAGATTACTGTAGGTATTCCTACCAAACTACAACTCTCAGAACTCTTTGCACTCATCAACTCCTTCCACAGCTGACAATAAGCTGGACTCTCTCTCACACACACACACACAGCTAAAAACCATAATTACTGATTACATGGACTATATATACACCACTCACTTTCACAGACACTTTGCTGAGTCTTGTTTATCCGGAAGTATTACAAGGCATTTTTTCCATTTGTCCTGCTGTTTTTTGACCCATTGCATTTCTTATTGTTCTTGCAGATTTTTTGTCACCTGTCCTGAACTTTTGACTATATTTTTGGCCACACTTTTTGGATTACCCTTATGCACCTGTTCGTACCTTTTGACCATAGCCTGCCTGACTACTCTTGATTATTAAACTGCAAGTGGATCCTCATCTCCGTTGCCCAGCGTCCTGTTATTACAAAGGACAAGAACTAAATAACTAAACTTAATTAAAAGCATAAATGAATAAGTAAATACAATCCATAAATGCACAAATTCATGCCTGCATATATTAAAAATGTTAACCCACTAAACAAATAAACAGTAATTTGCATAAAAATAATAAATATAGCTAGAATAAAATCGACCAAACCAAACACACTGTAAAAAAAAAAAAAACCTTACTGCCCTAAATTTAGTTGAATCAAATGAAATTTCCGCGTCATTTCAACTTACATTATGATCTGTATGATCTTATTCTGCATCCCTAATCCTACCCAAAACCTAAACCCAACTTCATACTTACTAACTATTAATGAACAGTTAATTAGTAGTTTATTAAGCTAGTAGTGTTGGTTAATGGTTTGTTCATATTGTGAATTGTGACCTAAACTAAAGTATTACCAATGAGGAATTAAATAAATAAATAAATAAACATTATATGCATAAATAAAATGCAATTAAAAAGGAATATATATAAAGTAATATATTATGAAACATGAAAATCATAAATGAAAACAAAAAAAGCAATACATTGATTATTTACACATCATAAAGTGTCAACATGTCCACTTCTTAATGTCTAACGGGAAGTGTCTTCCCTTCAAAAGTGTGAAAAGAAATACATTACCAAAAAAAAAAGACATTATACTCAAATCCATTATCAGACAGTAAAAAGAACTGTTTTGCGGTGGCAAACGAAGAAGAGAAGATGTGTGTGTCATGAAACCAGGAACATGCATTAGTATGCTGCGAGGTGACCAAGCTTCATTACAGCCGATGAAAAACAGGCAG
The DNA here is from genome assembly GCA_903798205.1 of Danio tinwini. NCBI lineage: Eukaryota > Metazoa > Chordata > Actinopteri > Cypriniformes > Danionidae > Danio > Danio tinwini. Next base: position 3,049,852 of record CAIGQZ010000320.1, on the reverse strand, counting down.
CCAATGGATCAATAGTCTTCTGCTCTATCCCGTGGCCCACGGCCAGCCCAGGTTGTGAGTGAGATGCTGAAATATCATTATTTCAAATGTCATACCTCCAGTCAGCACACAGACCCACCCCTTCATGGGCGGGAGCCATCATTTTAAAGATTTGTTTTTCTTCAGATTTTTTTTTCCCCGCAGTATTGGAAAATTCATCAAAGTTGTTGAGTGCTGGCAAGGTGTAATTTATACAAGTTCGCACCATGAGGGGTTTAAATCTGAGCAAGAAAAAGCTGTGTGAGTCGAATGAGCCTACGATGTAATGAGAGAAGCTTCTCCACAGTCATTCATTCATGCTGAGTGTGAGCTCAAGACGGAGAGAGCGACAGAAAACCCTTCTATTACAGCATACACACACAAGCTCAAGATTAAATGTCCTGCTCAGCATTTAGATAAGTGCATATATGTTACCCTGTGTCTTGTTGCATAGGAGTCTTTTTGGAAATAGCCAAAAGTACAGTGAATGGGTCAATATTAATATATACGCATTAGATTAAGCAAAGATCATGTTCAAATAATATATTTTGTAAATATCTTACTGTAAATATATGAATTATTTTTTTTTTTATTTTGTAATGTATAGTGCTCAGAGTCAGCATGTTTGAGTATGAGTTTGGAAAATGAATATTTTAGTCTATTTGATCTCAGTGAATATAGCCATTTTTTGTGCATTTAAACATAGCCATTTTTACAGATAAATCCATTAAAACACGAGTTTGGATATCTTTAGGAATGAAAAAGTTATACATTTAAATTTAAATGAGTTATTGCAAACTAACTATTTCAACTAAATTATGGTACAGAATTGCTCAGCATTATTTTGAACATTACACGCATTTTACACCTTAAAGAGCAAAAGAGAAGCTCTCAGAGGTGTGTAAACGATAGTAGAAACATGCGAGTCCGTCACATTAAAATCCATTTTCTACAATGATTATTTATAGTTTAGTTACAAGCTTTTTGCAATATAAAAAACAGCTAAAAAACAAGAAAATCCTTTCATACTGTATGGCCCTTTAAGAATTGTCTCTTTTTTAAACATTAGAAAAGCCTATTTACTGTACTGTATACTGTATGTTTTTTGCTATCAGTCTTTTTACTTTACAATGTAGAGGTCACCAATCCTCAGACTAGATGGAATTCTTTACAAAAAGATTCACATGCCATTTTGTAGATAGAATGAAAAGTCTACTAAATGAAAGTCAATTTAATACCAAGTGAAATGTGAATGCATTCTTGGCAGAAAAAAAAAATCATGGTTGTTAAATCAATCTTTTTCACAAATTTGCCACTGAATTTTTATTTAAGGTAGTTATACTTACAAAAAACCTCTGATGTCACAAATAGCTTTTGACATACTTGGCATTATTAACTAGCATATAAATATATAAATATTAATAATGATAATAATAATATTAAAGGTGGTTGCTTTCTATTTGGTAGCTAAGGTCTTGTACATGTTTTAGCATGTTATCTGGTTTCTAGTGCAGATCTTAAAAATTATACACAAATATTACATAAAAACATAACATAAATATTTACAATAACTAGGCTATCAACTGGTTTTATCATGCTCTAGATATTTAAATGGTATATAAATATTTAACATATAATATATAGTAAACATAAGAATATTAAAGTTGGTTGATAAGCTTAATAGATATGCTATTAGCATTACCTATAATGCATTGCTAATTTGTATAAATAATACAAGATTCATTGGAAAAATAGCATTATTATAATAACTAAACAAATAAATGCATGAAAAATAATGCAATGAATCCTACAGGCTTCAAGTGAAACAAAGCAGTGCTATTTAAGTATCAATGAGAAACTACTGTATTGTACGAGTTTTTGCTAATGGTTTGAATTAGTTTTTATTTTCCATTTTCAGTAAATTTATTATTATTATTTCAATTAATAAAAATATTTTTATGCCATGCTTAACTGTACAGCAATCTTAGCTATGTTTCTATCCAAATATGTGCACTTGATTTATGCACAAAACTTGAACATTGTATAAAACATCTGCGAATAATAAAGTGAGTCAAAGAGAACAAAATCATCCCTTACTGATAAACGACCACCAAGTGAAGTTTATGTATAAACAAATTTCGAGAGGATCATGTGCTTATGATTGTTCTCAGCTGTCCTGCATTAACCCATGATCGATTATCCAATCAGATGACTCCTAACTTACTATAAATAACCAGAGTTTTCTTATCTCAATATCTTTGTCTTGAAGAACACCCCCCACCCACCTCTACTTTCCCTCCTTTTTAGATGGGCGACACGGTGGCCTAGTGATTAGTTGCCTCACAGCAAGAATGCCGCTGGTTTAAGTCCCTACTAGATCAGTCTGCATTTCTGTGCGGAGTTTTTGCTTGTTCTCCCCGTGCTCGCGTGGGTTTTCCCCGGGTTCCCCGGTTTCCTCCCACAGTCCAAATAACACGCACCCTAAGTAAATTGAACACTCAAAATTAATACCATAGTCAAGCTCTAAGCAAGCACTCCTCTCCTCAGTCATTCATTTCCACCATTCAGCTAGAATAAGCCGGGGGACTTTATCGAGATCTACCTGAGCTCAAACTCCCCTCTCGCCCTGCAAACGGGAGGGAGCCCAGGGCTCGAGGATCCTACAAAAGCTCAGTGCTCTCTCCCGGGACAGCATGCTAATCAAGCTTTATTACCAATCATCAGCTAAGTGTGAACTCTTGAAATATATTTAGTAGGAGAAGCCATTGTGGGGCTTTTTTTTTATATAATACACTACTTGCACGAAATTCAATGTATGCGCAGAGGCTTTTTGAGGCATGAGACGCTCTTATGACTTTGACTAAGGAATTTTAGAATGACCAAAACAACATTTAAAATGTTTGCAATGTGTTCTGTACGCTGATTTGTCCATTAACACCATCCCATTGCCTCTTTTTTTTCTTATCACATAATCTGTTAAAAATGACATCATATGAAATTCTTGATGTGCATGCTAGATTTAATCTGGTAAATGTGTGATTTCATCATCACTTTGTGCGTTTTTTTTTCTCATTGGAAAAAAAAAAAGTTTATCCTAATTGTGTGCATTCGTTTTCTAATCTTCATCAAAATCTTTTTTAATGCCTGTTCCATTATGCACTTTTTTATGCAATATTCTAAAATGCGCATAAAAAGCAGGTTAATGGCAGCTCTTGTTAATTGTCTTCAGGGTGAAAATGGTCAGTTTAAAATAAAAAAATAATACCGTCTCTCCGTGCCCTGGAGTAGCAGAAACTATGTAATTAGCCCGAGTATAATCTAACCGAGGTTTAGTATGAATCTGGCCAGCAGGCGTTGAAGTAATTGGCCTGTCAGCGAGCTCCAGACCTGTGGCCTTCACACGAGCAGACTCTCCGTAACAAGCTGAGACCATCCTGAAGGTGGGGAAGGTGGAGCAGGCAGAGCGTGATGGATTGCGTTTGCAGCAGAAGGATGATCAGTTTGTCTGATCTTTAGCTCTGTGCTAATTTAGAGCACAGGTGTAGCCCAGACAGGAAAATGCAAGTCATCTCTGTCTGGTCTAAAGCATGTATTGAGCGCTCAGGTGCTTCATCTTCTCTAATGATGCTCTTCTTTTGCTTCATTTGCAGAGCTGCAGTCAGATACCTGCCGCGGGAGCTCCAGGTGACTGATTCCAGCCAAACTACAGGTGGCTTTTCTAATTATGTCTTTCTATTCCTCTCCCCCGTCCCTACTGCTTTCTCACCAGTTTACTGATCTTTGCTTCTCTCCACCTGCTCCATATAGCCGAGACCGTCTAAAACTCCCGCTCATTTCTTTTCCAATTTATTTTTTGGGTTTCACTCCTCTCATACTTCTCTAATCTGTCTCCTCGGAGTTGGAAATGAAAAATGCAAAAACTGAAAAGTTTCATTAAGTCAAATCTTATCAAACTTTTTGAAAAAATTTATATATTTATTGTGCTTTAGACAGAATGTCGGAACGTATATATGTTCTTGCTTTTATTGGTTACACGAAAAAGAGGATTTTGGACATAATGCTAAATATTTTGTATCGTGTTAAATAAGGATAATAAATGAATAAATAAATAAATAAATAAATACAGCATTAAAAATGACAAATTTACAATTTTTTTATGATTTTATAAATTTAGTCAATGATTTTGAACAAGCTAATAAACAAACAAGCAAACAAACAAACAAGCAAACAAATAAACAAGTTAATACAAATAAAAAATAAATACAACACATTAACAAAAAAACAATCAAACAATAAATAGGAAAAAATCACCAAACAAAAGAAATTTGCAAGATAATTCTTTAAAAATTGTAGAAAATAGCGGATAATTTACCAATCAGCAAATAAACTAACAATAATGTTAATAAAAAAAAAAATACAGTGGTCCCTTGTTCACAGGAGTTACATTATAAAAATAACCCGCAATAGGCGAAATCTGCATAGTATTCAGCTTTATTTTTTATCATTTTTTTAGATGTTTAAAGGCTGTAAAACCCCTCAGTACACACTTTATAAACTTTTCTCAGACACTCTCAAAGTTCAAACCTTCTTAGAAAAGATAAGTCCAGTATTATAGAATGAAACCAAAGATCAAAACCATTTGATCCTTATTTATTTGTTCTGTAATGGTGCCCCACAGCCAGGGAACTTTCCTTTACCATGTCCAGAAGTTCTTTTGGGTTCTACTGCAGATGCCTGTGATGGTGCAGAACGTTCTTTGACATTGTGGGGAGAACTTGCAAACATACAGTACAGCACTTCAGAGTCAAACTGCTAGCGATCGAAGACTTATGTTAATTTGACGAGCTCTGTGAAAATCTGTGAAACTGTGAGGCTGCAAAACATGAACCACGTTATAGTGAGGAACCACAGTATATACAAAATGGAAACAAACAAACAATAAACAAATACCTTACTCATTTTTCAATTTTATTTTTCAAAACAAAAAATAAAGAGAGAGAATAAATAATAATGTTAAAAAAACATTATAAATCGAACGATAAATAAATAAATAAAATGCATTAGCAAATTAATACAAATATTTTGACTCAAAAATGTCCAGCAGATGTAATATAAGCTGTGAATTCCATTCGTTATTCTAAAAAAAATTACCAGACCCAAACTGCAAACTTGGCTGAGGAAAAAGCTGAATGAGATGATGCTTCATGGCATCAGACGCGGTTCCATATATAGTGTGCATGATCTGAAGTCTGCACAGAAGAGCCGCTCCACATTCACGCTTGCTTCAGATAATTATATTGATTTAATGTGTGGACTTTGAACAGCCCTCTAAAGTCATCTGTGTCTAATTCAGCCTTATGACTTGAGGAGGAGTGAGCAAACACTGATACGTGGAGAGAGAGAGAGAGAGAGAGAGAAATCTGTCACAGACGCACAAAAAATAAGAAATGTGTGTATAAGGGCAATCAAGTGTGTGCTGCTTATCCAAGTATGACTAAAAAGAAGAGTAAGTATTATAAACCCTTGGGGTATTACTATGGACTGGAATACGTCATTGGCTATCTATACAAATGTGCATGTTCAAACAAACTCGTCAAAGCACAAACACTGACACTAACGTACCTTGAAACCTTGTGCAAACACATTCACAATAAATCTCATATATAGATTTGCTCAGGGAGGAAATATCGTAAACAAGCAGTGTTGTTGCAAATATGTACCTTTATAATTGATATCAGCCCTCAACATTTAACAACACTGTTAATTCTTTAAGACAGCAAGTGTGTGACATCAAGAGGAATAGAACATATTAAACTATACATTTTTCTCGCCCAATTTTAATCTTGGAAATTCTGAATTATGTAACTAGCTGCAAAATACAAAAAGCAGTTGCCCAACATGCCAGCAAATTTGACACAAAAAAGTCTAATGTAATTATAAATGTTAATTCAAAGGAGACAAGTCAACTTCATTCTATTACACGAAAGTAAAACTTGCTGAACTAAACTTTCTTCTTTAAAAATTACAATTAAGTATTGCTTGAAGAATGTGACTGAATGATTCTATTACTCATTAGTATTAAGACTGTTCAATAACTGGATGAATCAGCATTTTGAATGAATCACTTGAACAGATCAATGACAACAAATATGTAGTTTTTAACTCATCTAAAGTATAAAAAACAATAAGATGTTTGCAGGTATTTAAGAAACATCCTAAGTGAACATACTGAGGAATGCCTGTGAAAAAACCTCTCCAATATGAATCTGGGCTGCAATATCTAGTTCAACCACTAGGTTCAATCCTACATTCGGCACCTTTAACACTTGCTTGTTGCCCCCAATGTACTACCAATATCATTAACACAAACTTCATTTAAAGTGTCAAGTTTCTTTTTTAAGATGCTAACGTTTATTTAAAACAAACCCAAACAATCCGATTGTTAAGTGTGACATCACACAAAGCGGCTTCCAGGTCCAAACGCTCTATCGAACTGAATAGGGAGGCTCAACAAATGGTAATAATAAACATTTACAAAGAGCTGCAATACTTATAGATTGTTAAAATATTGATGTCTGTGATGCAGCTAGTGCAGAGACCGATGTGTATGCCATGATTTTATTTTTAAAAAATCACTTTAATGTTTGATATGACTAAAAAGTGGCCATAAACTAATATTTTTTCTATTTAAATGAGTAGCAGCTTGAACTCAGAAACAGTATTCCATACCTCACGACTTAACAAGCGGATTAATCAGCCGTGCAATGTGAAAATCTAACAACAATAGCTAAAATAGCTAACATAACTAGCACGATCAGACAATAAAACCCATTTACTGTATGCATTCTTTTTAAACTATGTAAGCAATAAATCATTAATGAATGAATGAAGATTCAAGAAAGATTCAAATCACAAAAATTTAATGTTTTATAGTAACAATGTTTTACATAACTAACTAACAGTGTCTAATTGCACATCTTTTTGAACCTTACTGGGCCAGAATACACTAGAAAGTGAACTTTATGGCAAATGTAGCTCTGAAAGTAAACGATGACTCACTTGATGGAAACTCTGGAGCTAATCAGACCCGCGCGGTTCGCTCTAATGACACTGAGGACGGGCTAGTGGCATTTAGCATTGGCTGTGAATTAGCGGAGGTGTCTGAAGGTGAGCGGGATCGTCCTCATCAGGGACGAACTTAAGCACTGTCTCCATGATAAATAAAACACATTCATTATGGCAGCTCCGCTAATGGCCTGAGAGATGAAGGAGTGAGATGGGGCCGAGACGAACAATGATTACTTTCAGTTAAAGGAACAAGGTCGCCGGTCGCCTCCTCTTTCTCTCTGTCGCTCTCTTTGCTTCAACTTAATGTTTTGTTCTTTACTATTCACATGAATGAGCATGTTAAAGCACGAGAGGATTTTGTTGATTCTCTCTGAACTGTTCTGTAAGCCCCTTTAACACCGTTCAACGACCATTCAGTATCCCCGTTTTCTTATTTAATCCCTCATTCTCCCCCTCACTGCTCTCTTGCTTCCTCTATTGTGCCTCTTTACCAAAAAAAGTAATAATAAAATTAAATAAAAAAAGACTTGTGGTGGTATTGTGTGGCAATAATGAGCTAAAACTCCCCAAAGATGTTGGGGTAGATGAGGTAAAACAAGACTTTGAATTTACAGTATAAATGTTTCTTTGGGACAAGGTCAGCTTGGGACGTTTTAACCCAAAGGGTTGAATTTTATATATTTGAATGAAAATCATAATAAGTCTGTCTCTGAAACATTTTATGATGACTTTAATTATATTTATTTATAGGTTTTATTGTTTTCTCCTTGTACAAGACCAGACTACATAATTCAGGATGCATTAATAAATAAAAATCCAAGTAAAAAAATAAAGTATGTGGAAATGAAGAGTGTAAAATGGAAAATAAAGAAAATCAAAGTCGATATTACAGTATTTGACATGAGTGTAATATATTTGTTTATGTATATACATATGTATGTATTTTCAAATAAGCTATACATGTTAAATAAAGTGCTAATAGCTTTAATTGTAAAATGCCTTAGTAAAGCAAAGCTGTTGTACATTTCAGAACAATTGTAAGCGGGAATCAGACTACAGACCAAA
>CAIGQZ010000320.1:3008534-3022165 GCA_903798205.1 Danio tinwini | reverse complement strand
AATAAAATAAAATAAAATAAAATAAAATAAAATAAAATAAAATAAAAAATAAATGCAGCACGATGGTGCAGTGGGTAGCGCTCTTGCCTCACAGCAAGAAGGTTACTGGTTCGAACCTCGGCTGGGTCAGTTGGCATTTCTATGTGGAGTTTGCATGTTCTCCCCGTGTTGGTGTGGGTTTCCTCCAGGTGCTCATGTGGTATAGGTGAATTGGGTAAGCTAAATTGTCTGTAGTGTATGTGTGTGAATGAGTGTGTATGGATGTTTCCCAGTGATAGGTTGCAGTTGGAAGGGCATTTGCTGTGTAAAACATATGCTGGATACGTTGGCGGGTTCATTCCGCTGTGTCGATCCAAGATTAATAAAGGGACTAAGCAGAAAAGAAAATTAATAAAATAAAATAAAATAAAAATCACACAAACAAAATTTAAACAAATTAAGTATAAAATAAATTAAAAACATCAAATTAAAAACAAAACAAACAAATGCAATTTAAAATTAAAAAGTTAAATAAAATAAAATAAATAAAGTAAAATAAAAATATAGTGAAAAAAAGGCACAAACTAAATTAACAAATAAAATCATAAATAAATTAAAAACAAAACAAACAAATGCAATTCAAAATAAAATAATAAAATAAGATAAATTTTAATTAAAAATAAAATTTTATAAAATAAAACCACAAACAAAAAAGCACAAACTAAATTTAAACAAATCAAATCCTAAATAAATTTTAAAACATCAAATTAATAACAAAAAATGCAATTCAAAATGCAAGAGTAAAATATAAACTGTTTAAAAATAAGATCAAATAAAATAATAAAAACAAGCACACAAACTAAATTTAAACAAATAAAATCATAAATAACTTAAAAACAAAACGAACAAATGCAATATAAAATGAAAAAATAATAATAATAATAATAAGAACAAGCACACAAACAAAACTTAAACAAATAAAATCGTAAAGAAATTAAAAACATCAAATAAAAAAGAAAAAAATGCATTTCAAAATAAATACATTTACAACCCCCCCACCCAATCTGTTTTGTCTACTGCTTTTCAGCCTGAACATAACTCCAAACCATCGCTCTGAACCATGTTTTCATGTGAAATCCTCCAGAACTCACGCTGTGACTATAACTCTGTGTCTGCTAGACTGCGTGACTGAGTTGTATTTGATCCAGTGGTCAAAGTCTATTAGCTGGAGTCATGTTTCTGTCAGTCAAACACAGGCTCCTGTAACGTTCACTTCACCCCGAGGGCATAAACAGGTGTGGGGCCACAAAATACAAAAACTACAACTCCCATAATCCCTCAAAGTCTCAAAATCAACCCCTACAGCCTTAAGCTCTCTAAACCTGCTCATACAAGACAAGATCAGCATCCAAAAATACAGGAAAACCAACAAACATGTCATTATTTAAATTTAGTATTTTTTTTTATTCATTTTTGTCATTTTAATAAATAGAAAGCAATGTAAATTCACTTAAAAATAATAATAAAACAAATAAAAGCTCATCACATGCATTGGACAATTTTTTAATGATTTAATTTATATATATTTGCATTTCAGCTGTCGATATTCTGCAGTTGAGCAACCCACTGGCATAAAGTATATTTCATAATTACTGTATTGAAAATCTTTGCATGCTTATGATGGAAAGCAAGTCTCAAAATTAGTATTCAGAGTCGGTTTTCTGCTAATGAGACAAACATCCAGACTGATTCTGAGAGCAACGAGACATTGCAGAAAATGTTTGTGCTTCACATCACATAGCGAAGGATCTTAAAATTATAAAACATGTTTTTTTCCCCATGTAGGTGAGTCGATATTATTTACTTTTCCTTAAAAAATCATTCTTCCACTTATCCTCAAATGTCCATCAATCTAACTTCTTTCTAAGAATTGTAGAAGTGCTGACAAATGTTAACCAAAGAAAAACATTACAGTATGTATCATGCAACAATCAATAATTCAGTGATAGTGATAATCTGATATTAAGCCCAGCAGAAAAGTTTCATAATTTAAGATTTGTTATAAATATGAATTTTCTCATAATTTCAACAATTCATTGTTTCAGGGTCAGAAAAATTGGAAAAAGATTGCTAGGAAAGGTTTAAGTTCATTTTTATTACACAAGGCTGCTTTTTTTTTTAAAAAAAAAAGGCTTATTGTGAAATATTATTACAGAGTTTTTTTGTGGGTGGTGGGGGATCCGTTTAATAATTAGAAAGCTTAAAGTGGGCGATAAAAACTTGTCTTGTAAAGAGTAAATTATTATTATAATTATTACGTATTATGTATTATGTATTATTATTATTATTATTATTATTATTATTGTTACATTATGATAAATTTGTAAACATCTGCAAACTTATGTTCATGCAAAAATATGTTGTATTATTATTACTGTTGTTATTATTATTATTACTACATCATGAACTTTTTTGAATAATCTACAATCTGATGTTCATGCATTCATGCAAATACTTCATATTATTATTGTTATTATTATTAAATTCATAATAAATTTGTTGTTTATGAATAAATAAATACCCTTTATAAAAAAAAACATTGTGGTTATCAAGCCATTTAAGCAAAAGGAGGCAATCTAAAACAGAATTATGCTACTACCAAGAAGCACATTTACAATTAAACACCCTCCCTATAAACTCACCCATTCACTGAAGCAAAATTAGCCTTTTTTTGGGTTGCAAGCATTGTACTGCATACTGCAGAAAATGATTGTCAGGGCAGAATTAACTGAAATAGATGTTGAGGATGGAGAAAACTGACTCACAACTGTAAGATCTCACCCGTCTCTTTCAACTCTGAAAAATCTGCCCGCAGCCAAAACATTTGCATAAATACATCTGATTGGCTAATGCTCAAAACAAATATGCAAGCCTAAATGGCGCTGGATCACTTTGGGAAAAGTAGTGTTGCTCAACTATGGCCAGAAAAGGCTTAAATGTCCACATTCTGGTCCAAAATGTGGTTAATTTTCCTGAAATCACCAATGAGTTTTATGCAGAAAGTGCTCTGATGTCCAATGTTTCATCAAAATCAAATCTGATGGCTGCATAAAACTCAATGAAGTCGCCTCTCGTATTTTTTCTCTCAGTCTAAATAATAAGATAAGTACGCAGGGAAGCAATTCCAGACAAAGCCTCTCTCTCTGTCTCTGTGCTGACAGTTCATGATGTCTTCAGATTGTCCTTCCTCACCATCTGGGGAAATTGTCTGCTTGTCTGTAAGCAGCTTATCGTCTGACCCACACAAACAAACAGCGTCTGAGATCCGTGACCTCCACCAGCCATCACTGCATACATACACAGAACAGCAAAATCTCTGATCTTTTAGTGGGAAAACACCTCAAATGATTAAAATGATGATTCACTTTAAAACAAATAATAAAAATGCGTTGTTGAATCCTTTACTAAAAAGATGTCAAAGATTTTTTTCTTCAGTAGAAAATTAAAAAACGTTTTTTTTAACATCTACATGCAAAATTTAATTATAGGGAGAGTACACCCCAAAAAATTTAAATTCCCCTTCACTTGTTTCACTGTGTTTCCCTTCACTGAGTTTCAATAGTCATGTAAAAGCAGTACCTAAATCAGCATACTATCATCTCAAAAACATTGCAAAAATTAGATGCTTTGTTTCCAGTGAGAACTTAGAGAAACTTGTTCATGCTTTTATCAGCAGCAGGGTGGATTACTGTAATGGACTCCTCACTGGCCTCCCCAAAAAAACAGTCAGACAGTTGCAGCTGATCCAGAACGCTGCTGCTAGGATTCTGATCAGAAGCAGAAAATCTGAGCACATCACACCTGTCCTTAGGTCTTTTACACTGGCTTCAGCACTTTGAATTGCCACTATGTATGAAATGTGCTATATAAATAAACTTGCATTGCCTTGCCTTGCCTTACTATGAAAGTTAATGGTTACCGATTTCTAACATGCTTTAAAGTATCTCCTTTTGTGTTTAACAAAAAAAATAAACTCAAAGGTTTGAAACCAACTGAGGGTGCACAAATGGTCAGCAAAACATTTTTTTGGGTGAACTATTCATATTTCTTCAATACCTGAGGCTACTAGCGATACGTTAAGAAGTCTTATGAAGTGAAATATAGTCTGTGTTAGAAACTGAATATTACACGATTATTTCATAGATAGCCTCAGTAAACAAATAGGTTTAATTCTATAAGTTAATTTCAAATAACAAATTGTCAAGTACAGTATGTTCATGTAATCATAATTGTTTAATGTATACACAAATATATTTTATAATGTTTCATATATTTAGTCACTTTTAGAGTAATTTAAGAGCTGAGTTTTCTAAACAAGTGTAATATAATCACATGTATAGTGTATTGACTCATTTGGAGTCGTGGTGAAAGTTGAGGATGTCAAAAAGTGAGTATTTGACACAGAAAATTAAGTTGTCAAGTATTTGACACTAATGTTAAATGTTAATTTGATGATTTTTGACATCAAGGCAGTTTACATTCATTGTAGAGATACAAAATCCCATATAAATTTGTTGTATGTAACTGTAGCTTTCAGATGAAAAACATTTTACTTATACTATAACACTTATAGTTTCGCTATCTTGGTGGTCAAAATGGCACCAAAGTGTGGATATCAAATGGACCTCACGGTTTTGAAATGTTGACATTGATATGTGCATTTTTGACATGTTTTTTAATGTGTTTTTAGGTGGTTATCACATCGAAATAAATGCTAAGAAGTTGGAATCCATTTGGAGGAGTTTATTTAAACAGTTCAACAAATCCCAATCACAGTCCATAAACCAAAGTCAAAAAACAGAGGATCAATAATCACAATAAGCAGTCCAACCAGGCAAAAAGGCAATACAAAAGGAGAGTTCAAAAACAAACAGACAATGGTCAAAGACAAGGCAAACAATGAATAAAGGCAACAGAGAAACCCTCTGTCTGTAGTTAAACTGACAATACTTTGTGCAGTGTGTTTGGCATGGCGGGGTTAATATGGCCACCAAACAGGAAGTATACATAGAGGTACTCTAGTGAGGACATCCTCTTCAAATTAATGATTCACTAATCAGACATCATGCATGACCATTTGCCAAGGCTGTGGATTAAAGATAATAACATTGTAAATAATCGTCAGCTTTTTGCACAGACTGATGGCTTCATTTCAGTTTATGCTCAGTATATGGCTCTCAAAACAACAGTAGCCATTAACCTTTGTATTGCACCAACTCCAACTCCGCAACAATCATTACAACAACAAAAACACGTGCTGATGTTCATTTTGCACGCCATTGGGTACCATCAAAGTGCAATTCAGCTGAAAACAACCTTATGTCTTTTCACCAGTACTCACAGAACAACATACAACACTTGCAAATGCAAGTGGACTTAATAACAAAAAGAAAACTTTTTTTGCCTTAAGCCAGATTAAAAACAGGCAAGTGGAGAAAGTAAAATTTAAAAGAAAGAGCAAACAATTTTTTGTAATTACTGTGCATATATATATATATATATATATATATATAATTTCGATTTATCACAACTGTTATCTGCTTGTATCCACGTGTACAGGTTCTATATAAAAGTTATTAAAGTTTTTAGCTCCATATAACTCCAAACATTTCATATTATACCCTCGTACATACATGTACATACTGTAGAGTTACACTATTAGAAAAAAGTGCTATAAATTTGGTACATACACTGAAAAAAATCATTCATAGATGATTTCTTGGATTTACTCAATTTTTTTTACGTTAAGTGGCTGTAAACAATTAATATGGGCTGAATTTCAACAAATTATGTAGAATTTTGTTAAATTTAATTTGTTTAAATTCAACACAAATGAATTGTTTGCAACAGTTTTGCAGACATCATTTTTTTTCAGTGTACACATTCACCTACATATTGTGAAGCCACTATAGGCGGTTCTTTTAATGAAGTTAAGGATCCAAATGCAGTATCTTTATTAGATATAACACCAAAAATGATTATCCAAGGGGAAGCAGGCAGTAAGTTTAAAGGCAATCCAAAAGAGCAGTCAGGTGACAAAGATATAGGTACAGGTGGCTAACAGCATAAACCAATGGTCTCAAACTCAATTCCTGGAAGGCCGCAGCTTTGCATAGTTTAGCTCCAACCACTTCCAACTCACGCATACTTGATAGTATGTAGTAGTCTTGATCACCTTGATTATTTGCATCAGCTATGTTACATTAGGATTAGAGCAAAACTGTGCAGAGCTGTGGCCCTCCAGCAATCGAGTTTAAGACCTATGGCATAAACAATACACAAGGCGAGGGGCAAGAAACATGGCAAGACAAGACAGGGCTTTGTAGTGTTACAACAACAAGCCAAGTGTACATGTATGTGTGAGTAAGATGCATATATAGTCCTGGTAATCAGTCTATCATGGGCTTCCATTTGTGTTTGTGTAATCAGGAACTGGTGTGTGTAAGGTACGTGATGGGATGTGTAGCTTATTTCAGTGACAGATGAGTAGTTCAGATGACAATGAAAGTTCCCCAGCGATCTATGAGGACTAGATTGCTGGCGGTGGTGACAGTCACACATTATTACACAGACATATGCTGCAAATTTCATTTTACTCTAACTGTTTACTCTAGTTTCTTTACTAATTTTTAGCTGCAATATAAAGCATTGTTCTTTAATGTTCTATTGAAGCAAGAAAGTCACCTACAGTATATCCTGAATGTCCTGAGGCTGAGTAAATTAAAAGTATTTTTTTTTTGGGTAAACATCTACGCACTAAGACCAACACTTTAAAATTGTAACATAGATCAATTAACATAATCTGCCATGTCATAATAATTTCCCGAGCACCTAGTTATAGTAAAGGTCACGGTGTTGTTAATGTAAAGTTAATGTAGCGTCTATTTCCACAGGGAGTAGATGCTTGCAACCTCTCTGCCATTAAAATAAAGCCATGCGTGTACAAATATACTAATCTGCCTCACTTTTTTTTTACAGGCAATAATTACCATCATTATATTGGGAATGTGAAGGCTGTGATTGAGAGAGAACAGCAGCGCTCATTTGGGCAGCGGCTTGTTTTCATAATTAAAGCTAAACATTTCCACAAGGCTGTTAAATGCAGCGGGTTTCTATTGAGGGCTCTTCCTCTAAATGTCAGAATCATTTTGAAGGCCATTATGATGTCACAATAGAGGGCGGAGATGTATTGTTGCCTGTTGAATTGTACAACTGAAGACAAAAGAAGCAAATTAACCACATTACACCACTGGAAATTCCACAATCTCGTTTGCTCTATACACTGGCATGCATTTGATTGATTTTATCTATCAATCAATCTATCTGTCTGTCTGTCTGTCTGTCTGTCTGTCTGTCTGTCCGTCCGTCCATCTGTCCGTCCGTCTGCAGTAGAAATATTCTTACCCAAAAAGAGTGATATTTATATGGCACAATTACAATTAAGATCACTAAAAACTAGTTTATGTTAAATTCAAAGCATTATTTTATAAATATTTAAATAATCATCTTGTCCTGGTGTATATTAAGACTCTGTTTACACAAAGAAGCACTATTGAAGAATTACCTGCTTAACAAATCATTTGATCTATCCAATCAAAATGCTCACTACTCGTTTATTTATTTATTTGGTCGGTCGGTGGGTCGGTCAGTTAGTTAGTTAGTAGGTTGGTTACATCTTGAGCTAAGTCTTAGTCTCAATTCAATAATTTTTCTATCAATAAATCTACATTGAATTCAAATCTTTTAAAGCATTTCACAGTCAACCGTCCCATATTAAATCCCTTCAATGGCAAATATTCAGCAAGAACAAGGCTTTGAATGGAAACAATCGATTCTCAGACTGACAGCAGAAAATTGCACAAAACGTCAGACTTTTCAAAGAACAAAGACACACATGTCAGTATGAAGAGCAAAAACTAAGAACAGTTTGCACAGCAGTTGTACTCTAACGAATGTATACATCAAAATGACGGAACATCAAAAATCAGCATTTTATGTAAAGTTGAAGTCAAAATTATTAGCCCTCCTAGGACTTTTGTCTTTTTCAAATATTTCCCAAATTATGTTTATCAGAGCAAGGAATTTTTCACAGTATTTCCTATAATATTTTTTTCTTCTGGAGAAAGTTTCATTTGTTTTATTTCAGCTAGAATAAAAGCAGTTTTTAATAAAAAATAAATAAATAAATTTTAAGGTCAATATTATTAGCCCACTTAAGCAATAATTTTGTTGATTGTCTACAGAATAAATCACTGTTAAACAATGACTTGCCTAATTACCCTAACTTGCCTAAATAACCTAATTAAACTAGCTAAGCCTTTAAATTACATTTTAAGCCCAATACTAGTAGTTTGAAAAATATCTAGTAAAATATTATGTACTGTCATTATGGCAAAGATAAAAAAATATATTTATTTAAATATGGGTAACTCAGGAGGGCTAATAATTCTGACTTCAACTGTACATATTTTGCGGTGTATCATTTTTAATGTTGCATCATGTTGATATATTGTTGTGTAAGAGTGGATTTCTGATTTGAAAGCAGATTGAATGGCTGCCAGTTGATACATTTGCTAATTCAGGTGTATTAAATATAAGCAAGATATGTAAAATGCGAGGGTGAGTGAAGGACTGAAGTTAAGAACCACTGAAATATACCAGTCACATACAGTATAATGGGATATTTTCAATGACCTATAACAATGGTTAAGCATTCTGAGCTGCATGATAGGATATTACATAGTTTCTAAACCTCCTCTATAACAATCTGAGCCCCAGGTTCAGTCTATACCTGTTGCTTAATAAAAATCACCAGCCACACAGGTGTTATTAAAGAAAATCAATTCTCAAAAGTCCTTTCTCCACTCCTTTGTAGAGTCGTTTCCGCTTCACTCCACTGCAGGGTTTGTTGGGAGATTGAGCGGGTGTGACGGAAGCCGATTTGAGGCCCACAGGACTGAAGCAGATCCTGAATTCCAGTCTGTCATCTTTCCCTCTTCCTCGTCTTATAGAGGTAAACCTCATCCATAATTCAGCTCGACATGCGCAATTATGTGATTATAGTAATGTAATGAAAAATGAGTTGCAGAGCCAGTCATTGTGATGGAGGTTTAATAATTCAAGCGAATTGAATATAAAAAAATGCCTTCTTTTCTCCGGCGAGACTGGTAATGGCAAAAGGAACCACAGATAAAATTCAATAATGCAGATTCTTTTACCGTCCGCCAAAGCGTTTTTATAGCAGTTCATGGGTATGGATCCTTCCCTGGGACGTATTCATTGGGGGAATTGAAGCCCGTTGGTTTATCTCAGTCTCTTCGACCGTGGACTCTCACTGGGGCAGCATGCATTTAAGAGAAATCACTACAGAGAGACTTAAACAGCTCAGGTTTCCAAACGAAGCGTCGGGTGATAGCAGCAATACTGAAGCAGCCTGACTGTCAAGTAATTCTAATTGGAAAGCTGGCAGCGTGTCAGCATCTGAAGGCTTAACACTTTACAGACACAGAAAACTGAGCCGAGAAACAAAGTGAGGAGAAGTAAAACTCACAGGGCTCAATATTTGTCAGTAGAACGGAGAGAGAAGCTGGTGTTGAGAGTCTTGAAGAGAGAGAAAATGCAAAGGGACAAACATCTTCTAGAATAGATTTTGCATAATGAAGCAGCTTATCTGGTGCTTAATTTGTAGATTGGTCTTGACGCAAAAAAAAAAGCACACAGAACATTAAGTAAAAAATTCTAAAGCTAAAGAGCTAGAAAGCATCTATAAATTATACTGTAAGAGAACAATCAGTTGATTTCAAATGAATCAGACAGAACAATTCTCCATGATGGACATCCAGCATTCTCCAGCCTCCGACGCCCAGACTAGTCGTGCCCAACTGAGCCTGGTTTCTCTCAAATTTTTTTTCCTTCAATTTTGTCTATTGGTGAAGTTGTTCCTTGCAACTGTGCCTACTGGCTTGCTTGGTTTGGGACTAATGTAGTTTTATACAGCTACAGGGAATATAATACTACACCACAATTTACTGTAGTAAAAACTAAAGTATACTACAGTATTTATTACAGTTCCTTAGTTCACTATATGTAATACCACAGTATGCTGTTTCATTCACAAATGGTCGTGCTCAAGTGAGCCTGGTTTCTATCAAGGTTTTTTCCTTCACTTTGGTCAATTGGTGAAGTTTGTTCCTCGCCAATGTCAACTTGATGGATTTGCTCTTCAGTGTTTGGACTTTCAGCAGTCACAACAACACAAACAACAAAGTTTAAAAATAGATTATATTTATACATTTATATCATTATTAATCATGTCTCTTAATTAATTTTTTATAAAAAATTGTAAATTCTTTTATAATGTGCTCCAAATCCCTGTCTTTAGATGCCTTTAATTATTTTACAATATGGAGGGGTGTGCAAAAACAGACCAAAGTGTACAACAATAATTTCAAATGCCTGCAGTGTATAATACATCATTACAATGCCACAGAGTGCCTCTTGGAATGAAGGTTGGTCATTTCCCCATAAGGTACTAGATGAGCGCAGCGTATCTGGCAGCCGCTGAAGGTTACTGTCAATTTGAGTGAACAACAAACCCTCTGCTCTCCCTCTCTCCACTTCACACGGAGGATATAATTGAAACAGAATGGTGGGCATCATTACTGCTTTATTAGAATTCAACCCTGACAAACCGGGAACCAAAGACACTCCTCTTTAACCCAAGCTAAACTGTGATTTATTTTACTAATTCCAAACACAAAACCACATTTTCATACTGCAAACCCCTGCCACAAGTAGTGTAAGGTTAAATGATTTACACCAAAATAACAGGTAAATTTAGACTCGTTGAAAAACTCCTGAACTTTGACCTTGGGAGAAGACTAATAGTTCCACCTTTAAGCAGACACCTTGACTTTTGTTCACACAGCGCAGAGCTCTCTGATAGATGTGTTCCTCATGGGAAGAGAACAACTCTTTCCTCTATAATGGGAGTTTCCTTTCTTCCCCACAGGCCCTCCAAAATTAAGCCCACTGAGAGTGCTGAGTAATTTGTTACTGTTCTGGGGGAAAAAAAACAGCCTTTAGTGAGCAGAATATGATGGTGGACATGGTGAAAAAAACACTGAAGAAAATATGAGTGGTACAAAACTCATCATCACAATGCTCGGATGCTGAGAATGATGGACAGGGTATTGCTATGAGGTTACTATGACACAGAGAAGGGCTTTTACACTTTGTCTAACCCAAAATTGCTGTATTATCATTTTAACATTTTGACGCAACATGTGAATGGCAGGGAACATACAGCAGATTCTGGTCTTGCTTCTTGGCATGTGGCTGTTTGACACAAGACAACAACAAGTTTTGTTTAATTATTTTGGTTATATTATAATATTTTGTGTTGTTGTATATATAAAAAAGGGGTTTGTGTGTTGTTCCCTTATTTTGTTTCACAAGTTGGTTACAATTATCTGTAAAACCAATAACATTCATCAGAGAATCTAACGCCATCCTGTTTGGTACCATACTGTTGTGCAAGGTACCTTTGGTGGAAATGGGAATAATTGTGTAATAAAATGTCCTGTACCAAACTGTGCCACTCAGTGGAAACAAGTCATAAAACTTGGTCAAGAAGAACTTGGTCAAGAAGTTGCACAGCATGCCCCAATAAGAAGGGTCTATATTTACTAATGGTTCAAAGACAAATCTGCAGGACAGGGCAGTTCTAGCAATGAGGTCTGTAAAGTCCAGCAGAACATCAATCACAACTCCAAGGTCTCCAGATCTGTCTTGACAAGGTTGAGTTGAAGATGATGGTCCTTCATCCACCAAGAAATGTCTGGCAGACATGCTGAGATATGACCACCAACTGTCTGACCAGCAGAGTGGATGAAACGTAGAGTTGAGTGTCCCTTCGCAATTAATTAATAAACAGCCATATTTCTAAATGATCAATTCTAGTGATGATATAAAGATGGAGAAGAGAGGTGGTCCAAGAACAGAGCCTTGAGGTACCACAGAAGCTAGAAGTAGCAAGTTGGACACTTCCAAGTTACCCTAAAGGACCTGAACCCTGAGTACTGTGGAGGCTTGCTAAGGACAGAACTGAAAGTTTTGTTGCACACTGCCATGTAGTTTTTTTGCTGCTAGAAGATTTTGAAGTTAATCTTTATGTGGTATGCTGTGGCATTGCTATGAGCATTGCTATGGCATTGCTATGAGGCCACTAAGACAATTTATGCCTACACTGTAGAATAAGTTGCCCTGGGTCATTCTAAACCCAGTGAACAAATTTGTGCTTTACCTAAGGTAAACAAGATCCATACAAACAAATAATTCATAAGTTTACTTCACACTATACATTCCTAAACCTTAAGTTAAAGTCGACCACTTTGCATCAAGGCTCTAGTGTTGTACATGCTTTTCACTATATATTGTTGACTGCCAAAATGACAGTTGCTATGCCTTTATCCATAGCATTCTAACACTGCATCATTTTATAATGCACATATTTCCCACTATAATAGTTGGTTTGCATCTCACAAGATTTTAAGGTGTTGCTATGGCTTTATTGAGATGTTACTATGGCATTAAACGTAGGGATATCCAAATCCAATCACATGATTGGAAATCAGGCCCGATCACGCAGTGTCAGACTCGATCGGAATCGGACGTTACCTCCTGATCAGGACTCAAATATATATGTGTATACATTATGTATATATATATTTTTTCTCATAATTTTTAACACATCTATAGTTATGCGATGGCACAGAGTTAGACCTCTTTCTTGAAGTTTTGGACTCAAGGGCAAAAAAACCTGATTGAGACATCCCTAATTAAAAGTGCTTTTGTAACACTCTGAAAACACACATCGTTATGCAACTACTAAAAAGTTTATGTGAGTTTTTTCAGCCAATCTTTTTTTAGGGCGTTGCCAAATATACAGTAGGGTGTTTACTGGCCCAATCCCAAATCCAATTTCATGTCAAGCATAAAATTTAAAGCTTGATCACTTAAAAAAACTCTTAGAACACCTCTTTTTAACAAGAGGGACAAATTATGGTCCAAATTGGCATTTGGCATTCAGACTTTAGGAGGCCATATGAAGAAATTCTGGCAGTGAAAAATGAAAGGGAACTTCTCCATACTCATGCACTTGGATTATGGTGATAGATGGCAACAAGATTAAACCATGCCATATTAATGGCACACCTGGCCGAGAGATTATTAACATGACAAAAACAGAGGCATTTTCTGTCACCCGATCATTCACCGTTACCATGGAGGAAATGCGCAATCTATCACGTACAACTAGAGAGGATATTCAACACAGTCAGCACTTTCACACACTACTGCAGACAAGGGGGGAAGGGAGAGAAGGAAAGAATGGGAGAGATAAGACACAAGGCCTCAATCAATCATAGTGACAATTGCCTTCATTATAAAACTATTTTGAGTGACTAATTTTCAGATTTCTTCTACCAAGGGCATTTCAGTTTTACACTACTGTAAACATTGAACCTCAGTCTAGTAGTAGCTTTTATACTATTTCATTTCATCATTATATATATATATATATATATATATAT
>CAIGQZ010000320.1:2991479-3008434 GCA_903798205.1 Danio tinwini | reverse complement strand
ATATATATATATATATATATATATTAGGGCTGTCAATTGATTAAAAAAATTTACTAATTAATCACACCTTTTTTTGTGATTAATCATGATTAATCACGAATTTAAAAAATCCAAAATGCAGGCATTGCAAATATGGAAATTAATAAATAAATAAATAATAATAATAATAATAATAATAATAATAATAATAATAATAATAATAATAATAATAAAGTATTAATTACAAACAATTGTATTCATTGTAAAGTTGTATTGCGAGTTGAGAACATTAATTATAAAGTAGAAACAATTTTGCTCAGTCCTCCTTAACATTTAGCCAGTTGCTAAGACACACACGCACGCACGCACGCACGCACACACACACACACACACACACACACACACACACACACACACACACACACAGAGAGAGAGAGAGAGAGAGAGACAGAGAGAGAGAGAGAGAGGGAGGGAGGGAGAGAGAGAAAGAGAGAGAGAGGGAGAGAGAGCACAGTCCAGCGCACTCCCTTCAGGTGATGCAACCTTAGTTGTTTTATACTGAAACTTTCCTTCTAAGAGCGCTTCCTTGGTCTTATCCATATTTCTTTGCACATTAAACACACGCAGAGCTGGAGCAAGCTGAACTGGCTCTCTAGGCGAACGGCAATCATGTCGCCCGCCTTCAACTCGAAAATGAAATAAAAAGTGACCGGTTCGCGGATGAAAGGAAGGACCGGGAGGGAGGGGGTGGGTGTTCCGGATGAAAGTGATAACCGGGGGGGTTCGCTCACTATTCTACGGCCCTAAACACACGTCGGCCACAACAGGAAATAAAAAAACTGCAACTGCTTTAAATGCGTTAATTTTTTTTAACGTGTTAAATATTTCAAATTAATCTGGTGCGTTAACGCGCTAATTTTGACAGCCCTAATATAAGCATGCAAACAAATCACTAGGTCCTACTTAATGGGGAATATATGTGAAAATGTATATGCAACAAATTCAAGTACAGTCATTTAGCAGAGAATTCTTCCGGAGTGACACCACTTCACACAAATGTTCATGGGTCCGTAAAAGTTCCATCTGTCTCTTACCACCAGTTCACCTGACAGATCTGGCAGGCCTTCAGGTGAGAAGTCAGATCATGTTCTCATTTCCCCCCAAAGCCAAACAGAAACAGAGGTACCGGTCTGAAGTTAAATAGCCGCTAGCCCAACACGAGATCTCCATTCATCTCACATCTCCCAAAGGTCTTTTGCCAGTGGGAGGGTTGGGGGGGGCAAGACCCTGGCATCTTTGAAGCCCCTTGCTATAAAGTGCATGCTAGCTGTGTTGTCCATGATGAAGTTTATTAATGATTAATGATACACCGAACTGCACAGACACAAGCACGGCTATTAAAATAAATAGCTCCAGGAAAACCTCAGAATCAGATGATAAGTTGTAATGTAAACTAACATTCTAAAAAGCTGCCGCCCCTCATGAAAAAGAGATACATCTTCAAAAAGAAAGGCTATAAAGTGTAAATAAACATGCTAAATGTATAAAACATGTGCAGTTAGATTAATGCTTTCTGCCTAGATGTCACCACATATAGGTGGTGTTATGAATATTCATTAAAGATGCAACATTTCCAGGGTGTATACAGGAAAACATGAAGAGGGAGGTGTGGAAAAGTGCAGTTGTAAATTTGTGAACAAATTACAGAGAGACTCTGTGTGCTTATTTTTTATTCTATTTTTAGTATATTTATTTTATGTGCTTTTTAGTTTATTCTCAAAAACAGAACAAGAGAAGCAAATAGCAAAATAATATATAAAAACAGGGGTGAAATGAGCAGAGACCAGTGAATTGTAGCTAATGTCAATAATGAGACAGTAAAAGCCATTGTATTTGCTTAATTTGATATCCATTCCTTTACCAACTCAATTTACAGTTTCTGAGTCAAATGCTTTAATTTTATAACAGAGCATCCATATTTGTAATATACACTCTTTAATATACACTATGCAAATTAAATATTAAGTCAATCTTGTTGACATGGAGGTACTGAATCTTTTTTTTATGTTTACCTAGACAAAGTTTTGGCTTCACGTTTTTTAACAGTTTCACAGGCTATAGTGTTGTCAAAACCTTTTTTGTTCTTGCTCTAAAACCTATTTTCATACAGTATTTTTGCAATATACGTTCTCTAAAAATGCTGCTGCTATGTAAATGAATGGCTAAAATGCATTCCTTACATTTAAATTTGTTGGGTGGACTATAGATTCATAGTATCCAACATCACACCCAGTAGCCTTTGGCTGAACATCGAATACATAGGACATTTGGGATTTCCAAAGTCTTTGTTGAATTCTAGCGGTTTCTGTGTATATTGTTTTCTTTAACAATCCATCAATGAAGAAGAGAGTATTTCACAACTATGACAATGAATGCTTTCAGGATCAACCAATCCATGGCATGGATTCTTTAATATACATCCAAGAGTTTTGCTTGAGGCACTTAGTGAAATCGAAAACACACGCTGAATTGTTACTGTAGGGACAGTGACATTTTCATGTCTCTAAACATGGCATTGAATATAACAAACTTTGATTTCTTGCTTTTCATGCCAGTCAGGTGCCCACTCAGGCAGTCCTTGGACAATGAAAGCTGCTTCATAGTCCAGACCATCTACTGTCAGTGTGAGATGTGAGAGAATAAAGAAACTGAAAGATGCGTACAATGAACTGAAAGGAAAAATACACCCTTGAAATCTTATCTGCTTGTCTTGCTGACATTGTGCCTTTAATGTCATCATATTACTTGCATTTTCTTTACTATGTTTAATAATTATCTGAATCTTAACTATTCGCTGCTTCTATTGCCACCTCTGAGAAAACGCCCGTGGCAGATACAGATAAACTAAAGCCAGAGCGATGAAGAGATGAAAAACACCAGCTTTTCCCTGATCGTTTCTTAAGGTGGTATAGTTAGATGTGTGCTAATCAGATCAATATATCAAGTTGTTTACCACCTTATGTGATGGCAAAGCAGGATACACGAGTGAATTAAACAAAATGTGGAAAGAATTGCAAAAAAAAACTATTGAAAGAGAGAGAAAAGAGAGATGTTGAAAATAAAATGAGAGCAAAGCTTCAGTAAAAGATGAACAGCATCCCTTATTATGCAAACATAAAAAAGTTGTTCATTTGCTCCTAAAAATTCATCACGACATATATTAATGTGAGAGGCACTCACATTCAAGGGTTTTAGAAGCCATCAACACCTATTCAGAGCTGGATGAAACACTCAATAACTCCCGTTCTATTGCACCTGTAGTTATAGTGCATACCATGTATGATGTTTGAAAGCATTATTAAAACATTGCAGTGTTCTCTGGATGTCATAATTAGTGTGTTCACTATTATATTGAACAAATTTAAAACTATAAAGCAAATGCAACTCATCATGCACTGTTTGCACAATGCACATTAATGATTTATCAAATGATGGCGCTTAAGGAAAAAAAAAGTGCCATTTAATTTGCTAAAAACATTAGGAAATGTTCAGAAATGTACAGACCAGTAGTTGGTAATATCACTTTGTAAAGAAAAACTACATGCATGCTGACATATGATCCTAAGATATACTCTGCTTCTGAGTCAACATAGCCAACCATCAATGATTTCACAAAATTGTGTTTTTGTAGTAAACAAAATGACAACAATATGGTTTTCACAAACTCAAAAACACAGTTGTCATGTAAATAAATTGCCAAAATTAATGAAAGGTTTGTTGTTTTAAACACCCCTAAGTGATCATACTTAAGAATCAGTTTATACACTAAATCTTGGTGTAAAAAAAGTATTTTTTTTTTCTTTTAATAAAAATATTATTGCAGGACACTGGTTCTTTTTAAATATATACATGCATTTAAATTCATTTGTTACTATATGAAAATAATTAGAATTATAATAAACCAAAAAAAAATGTGTGTAATGTTTATTATTATTTAAAACAAAAAAAACATTAAAATGTGTTACATTAATGATCATTAATGATCCAAATGGGTGTTAATTTAAGTCCTAAATGAGTTGTGAATTTAGCAATTGAGCTTGAACTATTCAGGCCAATTAATTAATTGTTTGCGAAATGAAAGAGTAACAGCTACACTAATTATTTAATAATAAACTTAATAATCTTGTTATCTTTCCCTGAAATTTAATGTGCTTGCCAATGTATCTGTAAAAAAGTGTGAGTTTCAAATTGTATCATCACCCAAAACCCTAAAAATCACTGCCTTAAACAGATTTGAGGGCCATTATGAAACAGACAATTTGTTCTTTCTGAAAAGCCACATAATGAGCCGACACAAAGAGCAGTTAAACATCTCTTCGACTGCCCTGCGCCTCCTCATCCCACCCCGCAGTGTAAAAGAGACTCAACTGGTGCTGCTTTGTCAGCCGTGACCTTGTTGTGCCGGTGATAAACGCCCAGGCGAATTGGGTCAGCTCCCCCTGAGAGAAGCCATCAACACCTCTGATCTGAGAAAAATCGGCAGGTTACCTCCACCCCCCCCCTCGCCCTGCAGAGGAGCGTCTGATGTGTTCTTCAACGTAAATGATGATGATGATGGTGGAGCGAGAGTGATGAAGGGTAATACATGATGAAAGATGGCCCGAGTCGACTCCCCGGGTCGTCAAATTACACGCATGTCAGTATAAATGGGGAGGGTGTTATTCGTTACGGTTGCCTCAGCGACCTTCCCTCCTCAAAGACAGTATGATGTAGTGAAGTAGGCTCTACTAACAATAGCTGAGATGTGTGAAACTACATACTGCCTAGGACTGTACAAAACAGGGGTTAGTGTAATGCAAGACATCACTGGCATTGAATGGTCAGCATACTGGCAACAATTCATCATCCAATTTAGATATGTGCATTATTGTTACTACAGTAATTTAAGAAACCAGAGTCGATTATTCCATTTTAATCCCCCAAATCATCGAAGACATTTCAAGACCGGTTTTTCAGTCAGGTTTTTGTCCTTGTATTTATGTGACTGACAAAAGACTCCATTGCCAATTCCAAAATATAATATTAAAGCTAGTTAAGCTTCAGCCATTAATAGCTGATACAGTTATTAGAAAGAATCCATGTTAATCCATCCTTCTCTTAATATTGTACAAAAAATCTGAAATTCCTCTAGAATAAAGGGCTTCCTAGAATGTATTCAGCAAGCAGGCAGCCACACATTTACCACCTCATCTGCCATGGTACTGTACTGCTTGATCTGCTGCCTGGAGCTAAACTAACCAAAAGGATGTATCTACACTTAGTCAATCCCAGAGTGCAAGTCAATGGAGGAATTTATACATTAAATAATCATCTACCACGCCAACTGCTTCCAGTTTCTTCTTTGTTTGTAAGATCAATGGGGATCTTTGCCCATGCATTGGTTACCAAGTTCTTAACTTTCATTAGTCCTCGCAGCCATAGAAGAACTCAGAGGAGCTTGTATGTTCTCTAAGCAAGATCTGCAAATTGTGTACAACCTTGTTCGCATCCAAATAGGTGATGAGTGGAAGACGAATTTCCACATTTCATCTGGGCATTATGAGTACAGAGTTATGTCTAATCGGCTCTCCATCTTATCAGCCATCTTCCAAACATTGCTGTTCCAGGAGTTCATTAGCCGACCATTGCCACCAATTCATGCAGGACTTCCAGAGACTCCAGAGAGAACCTCAACTCTACCTGAAGCTGAAGAATTGAGAATTCCATCAATCCTCTGTGCAGCTCCTGAGATATTTTATCTGCCCAGCAGGAATACAGATGGGCCAGGGAAAGGTTAAGGTGATTCAGAACTGGCCACTACCAACATTGGTAAAAGAGCTCCAACATTTTCCAGATTTATCCAATTTCTATTGACAACTGATCCATAACTTTAGCTTGATTACAGCTCCCCTTATTTCTCTACTATGTGGCAAAGTGAAAACCCTCTCCAGGAAACCCGATGCTCACAAAGTATTATCAACAGATCTCAGTCTAACAGATCTCTTTCATAAAAGAGGTTGATGCTTTCACTGGTAGAAGCCATGCTATCTCAGCAGTCCAATGATCCTCCTCACTTCAATGCTTGCACATTTTTTTGAAGAAGCTGTCCCCGACAGAGGAAAACAATGACATTGACAACTAAGAATTACTAGCTATCAATTCTTTGCATTTTAGGATTGGCAACATTGGATGAAAGGAACTGAACATTTATTCACTGTTTTTACTTGAACATGAAAACCTCCAATATCCGTCTGGTGTTCTTCACCAGATTCAATTACAGTACATTATTACTTTCCTTCGCAGCTCCAAAAAATGGCTAGGCAGATGCTCACTCCAGATTTTATTCTCCAGACGATCTGAATAAGCTTGAGCCCATCGTCTCTTCCAAGTTCATTGTCAGCTCCATGGATGGTAATATTGATGAGCACACAGTTTATGATATTCTGTGCTCTGGACACCCAGGCAGAAGACGGACCCTCTCACTTCACCAATGTCTATACTGTTGGCCCAGTATGATCGGTGACATATGGATACATTAACCGATGAAGCATCAGATGAATTCGTAGCTATATGCATGTACCATTTCTAAAATACCTTGACATCTACGGTGGCCCTGGTCCTAGATTGAAATAATTTTGTCAAACGCTTATCTAACTGGTCACACTTGTGTACTGGCTGCAGTTGATTGCTGTTGTTGTTTTTTCAAAAGTCTGTAAACTGATTCCTCTCAAGGGCTTACCCACAGTAATGAAACTACTAAACACCGTTTCACTCATGTGTTCTGCAATTATGGTCTCCCAGAGGAGATTGTTTCAGATCCACCTTTTTCAAACTCCTTCGCAAATCTCTTAATCTCTCTTTAGGTTACCACCTGCAGACAAATGGTCAGATGAGTGAAAGCTCAGAAAATTCCTGATTTCTGTCTACACTGTTAAGGAAAGTCGCAACGCCAAGGTTCTCACATCTAGTACCATTCATAATAAGAAGGTTCTAGTCCAGATCAGAGATCCTGAATTCCAAGAGATGACATCCTGGACCTACTGTATCACTCCTATTCACCGCCAATCATCCTGCCCTAGGAGCCATCGTCATCCCATCCCAAACTACCAAACTGACATCATCAGAAAAGGACTACCATCCCAAAATGGAAGCAAATGGATAGACTTTGTTTTTTATGTGAGCTAGAAAAACAAACATATTAAATTTTGAATTCTTGCAGACTTTAACACTTTTTAAAACACAATAGATAAATATAACAATATAAAAAAATTAAATATATTTCAACATTTCAAAAGAATGGGGCACTAGCCGGGGCACTAACTGCAGGGTTATCACACTGTGCCTCAATGTCCCTAATGGTTGAACATTTAAAACTGCGTTTTAATACCCAGTTCACGATGGGTATTTGGTTTGACAGCTTCCCTTGGCAGGATGCCTCGTTTTAATAATTAAGCACTTAAGTGCATCAATTTTCCTTAAACAGAGGCGCATCTGTTTTCACTTTAAAAGGATGATGAAATTTAAAGATCAGAGAGGAAGTAAAAATCACAAGCTAGATATTTAAAACAAGCAACAAACCATTTCACAGCACTGGCCTGTTTCTTGAAACAATTTAATCTGCATTTCTTAACAATTTTCAACTACACCTTGGATTGAGATGGTGGCAACATCATTCAGACAGATGGTTTGAATAAGAAGTGCGGTCCAAAACAACCCGTGGAGGTTCTGAAAGCCATTTGTTCTGTTCGCTCTTACATAAACAGCTATTTGGCCTGTAACACACATTGTGTGATCAGCCATATGGATGCTAAGAACTTTAAATGCATATTAAAAAGACCCAGTTCCTTTCATTAACTTAAAAGTATCCCCTAGAAGTACACTTTAAGTTATTTGACATTAGACACAGTATCTGGGCCCTCTAAATAGGACAGCAGATTTCAAAGCTGATAGACAGCATCTTACTTTTAGGCTTTTATGAAATGGTGTCTCTGTGGACAAACTGTTTTCAAAAGTGCATTTTAAATTTTGAAAAGTGTTGCCAAATTGGGCTACTTTTATGCTGTTGCCATGGTTGTTTTTTAGCTCACACCATCCCAGGGGAAACAAATGCCATTTAATCCAAAAACAAAAATGCAAGTTAACCAAAATAGATTTAACTAAAAATAGAGCAATTTTATTAACAATTGGATGGAATTTTTTTATGCAACCCTGGTTGTAAACTTTATAGCCCTGCATTTTAGCCTGAGGCCTCCAACTTTTTCATACTCCTAGGGCTGAGCTTTGGGAAAATTTTCATATCATACTGTAGCTCATAAAGCATTTTTTCCTCATTACATTTTACATGTCCAATACAAATAGGTTACTGACCAAATAAATACTAACAAAAAAAATTGAAAGATTAATAGTAACTGTGAATATTTGATAATTTAAACAATCATTTTACTTTGCCTAAAGTGTTTCCTGCATGCAAAAATTGTCCCACACATAATAGACAAAAAAAACACAACATATAGCTTTATAGTAAAGACAGCCACCGGTTTAATTTTTATTTACTGGCCATATACCTAACATTTCTAATATTTTAGCAGTAAATGAGCTTTTTTTCAAATCATTGATTAATAACAGTCATGTAATTCTGCAATATATATATATATATATATATACTAGTTATAAAATATATAGTTACTGGTTAAAAGATACAATCAGGACATCATTCAAAACTTAATATAAATCTAACTGTATTTGTGTACGCATTTTGATTTGTAAAATAAAGAAAAAAATTGTGATGTTTTAAAATGAAACAAAACTCAGTGTATACACCAAATACGTGATCGGCTCATCATCAACCATAGGCTGAGGCCTATATTTCTGCATTGTGCTTGGCTCTAGTAGCTCCTTTGGAAAAAAAAACAACATTTCACAACATATTTTAAGTCTTCCACTATCTCGACTTGGCCCTTCCAGACCTCCGAGGCCGAAATATCAAGTGAACAATGACCCCAAGATCTCCACTTCACTGACATCTGTTAACTGTTGCTCTCCTCTCCCCTTCTTCATCCTCTCGCAGCTGCGTTATCATTTCTTCTCCTGACTGCTAATAAAAAACAGATTTTCACCTTGCCGCAGGCTGCTGGAGTATGATAGAATATCTGATGGTGCTCATATCAACGGCAGCAGGGTGTCATATAGAACCAAATGCTGCCCACATAAGGATGACTGACCTTGCTACTCTCAGCCCTTAAAGGAAGATGGGAACAACTCAAAAGACATTAAGCGTGCCTTGACTAACAGCAGTGTTTGTGTTAACAAATAATGCAGACCTGAAAAAGAAATTGGAATATTTATACAAAAAATGTACGTAGTTCTAACAGTAAAAGATGTAATTCACTAGAATTATGATGCAATTCGATGCAATTATGATACAAACCTAATTCAAACTGGAACAAGAATAGCGTTCACGCCAGGATTGTTTTAGTTCAGTCGTGACATTTCTCAGAGTTGTTTGTAACACACGTTTGATTAATGAGCAATATAAATGTAAATAGGTTTGGTTTTGGCAGACTAGATCTGCTATGTTGTTGTTGTAAATAACTACTAAACCTAAAGAAACACAGAAAGGAAAACATGCTGTTGTTGTGGAACAAAGTAAAAAAAAAACTTCTTCTGACTTCCAAAACTTTGTGGTATAAAATGTGCTAAGACACAAAAAAACATGCAAGAAAAGATCTAGACAGCTGGTGCTGGGGGAGGAGAGGTGGCCAAAAATACTGAATCTCTGATTTTAAAGGTGCAGGTGATCTGCCAAAATGCTATCCATTAGCATAATATCTTTGAAACACGATGCCTCCCCTGCTGTCCAAAGCCACGCTTCCTGAAATCATGAACGTGCACTATAAAGATGAAAGTAGACAACCCACTAGATCATGTCATTCGCCAGTTAGAAAACTTTGTAGTACTTTATAATACTACCATTCCGAAAAAAAAAAACTGTATTACAGTATATCTTGCACATTTTCAGTTGTGTAGCAAGCAAAACTTGTTATAATGTGCAATATTTCATGCATGCAAGGATTGCTGATCTCACTCTCTCACACGGTTTGTCCTAAAGCAACTACTGCTTAGTGGTTGGCCGACAGGGTGCAGGAATTACACTTTTTACTAAGCCATACTTATATCAGAATCAGAATCAGAATCAGAATATATGCTATTTCAGACCAAATATTCAAAGTCTGCATAAGCTTTAGGTGACTAAAATAGGATTAAAACATAACATTACCTGTCTAAAAGAAATATTTCAGCCATGGTGTCATCCTTCCTCCAGCGGGCAAAAGTAACTCCAAAATTGATTCAGGATTTTTAAAAGTTTTGATTGAGCATTTGTTTTTACCACTCTCACTCATGTGAACATGGCACGCGTGCACTTGCAAACGGCGGATCTGCATAAACGGGTGTGTAGAAGTACAAATCTACATTTGTTGACAGACAGTTTGGGCTACTTAACGGAATTATGGGAATTGTCAGCCCAGCAAATTTGATCTTATTTGTCTTATGCCTTAACCAGAATATAAAAATACATATAAATACATTTGGATCATTTATTTTAATCATTACTATTGGAATGTAAAGAGACTTTCAATATTTTGCTGACCTATGACACCAAAGTCACTTTGGTATGTTGAAAATTGCAAATTTGGAATAAAAACCCATTAATTCGAAAAAAGAAAAAGCTCTTATGGTGTGTTTTTTATTGTTATTAACAATGAAATAAAGAAACTCATTTGCCAAATAAACTCTAATGAAGCCAACATTACACCCACATGATCAATCAGATGTCTTCTTTATACTTGCCGGGTTCAGTTGGTTGCTAGGTTAACAATACTACAGCAAGCTGCTATTACAAATTTGTTATTTTTTTCTTGCAAAATTGTAAATAATTCATTCAATTTCATCAAAAATAAAGAAACTATTTCCGTAGAACCCTATACATGATTTAACTTTTTTCTTTGAAACATTTTAAACCCATGCTAACTTACTGTATAATTCAATTTTGAGAATATATTTGAGAAATAATTACATAGACCAACTAAAATAACAATAAGCTAAGAAAACCGCTGCATATTTTTAGGTTCGACAAACATCTCGTTTGTTATAAATGTGGTGACAAAATCTTGTTTATATTCCAGTCGCATTGCAGGAAATCTATATTGCATTCACCGGAACAGCCAAAGACTGTAAACAGCACAGATTATTCAAAGCAAGATGCCAACTACGAGAAAAGGGATGGTAAGTACCACGCTGTGCCAAAACATCTCGGCTGCTCTCGTCTCTACAGCCCTTGTACGTCTAAATATGTTTATGCTTGAGTTTGATTGTTGTTAGTCAAGCATCTTAGATACCCCAAAATCCCAGCAGCTCACCCCAGACCAGCTGAACTGTGAAATATAATGGAAGTCTGCCCGAAGTAAACAGAGGGAGAGATGAGACGACTGCGAGCGTAAAAAAAAAAGTGCTGGCTGACTTTGAAATGTAACATACAGAGGCTGAAAGTGCAGCCCTCAGAAACTCCCACCGCTCAATACAGACCTGCTTCCTTCTAATTGCGGAGAGATGGATCTTTGCATAAATTCCAGCCGTAATTAAGTGAGCCACACAATTATGCTTGTACTAGTGGTGCAGGAGTATTTACAACAACAGTCAATGTGAGAAGAATTATGAGCGCCAGGGTGCCTTTGTGCAGATCTCTAAAAGTAATTACAAAAAAAAGGATCTAAAAGAATATGAAAAAAATCACTTTAGGCTTTTTTTTTGTTTTGTTAAATGGATAATTCATCCAAAACTGAAGATTCTCTCATCATTTACTTAGGCTTAACTAGTTTTAAACCTATTTTTGAGTTTTGTTATTCTATTAA
This sequence comes from Danio tinwini, assembly GCA_903798205.1. Lineage (NCBI taxonomy): Eukaryota > Metazoa > Chordata > Actinopteri > Cypriniformes > Danionidae > Danio > Danio tinwini. The sequence goes on along the minus strand of CAIGQZ010000320.1, from coordinate 2,996,507 downwards.
ACACAAAAGAAGACATTTTTAAGTATATACGGCTACATTCACACTGCAGGCAAATGTGGCCCGAGTCTGATTTTTTTTGTCCACATGTGACTCGGATCTGTTTTTGTTTTGACAGTGTGAACAGCCCAAACCGCAAGGAACCTGATCTTTTTAATTCAGATTTGTGCCACTTTCATATGTAGTATTAAATTAGACACAGATCTGATGTTTTGTAAGGCGACCGAAGTGTGAACGGTTATGTAGGATTTCAAGTGACTTTACATAATCTTTGAGCGACATGCGTCATTATTCTGTGCTGCAAACATCCTCTACTCCTCAGCAGCATAGTAGAATGGCACACAGGGCAATTACCACAGAAAGTTGAAGGAAAAATTTTAAAGGCAAAGTTTGTTAACTAATCTGGTTAACGATTGGAGCACAGGTTAATCACGAAGCTGAAGAGCATTGGGACGTGTGGCAGATAGGGGATCCATGTGCAAAAGGTGGGGGCACTTTCATTTTAAGAGGAAAGTTTCTCTCTGAGAGAAAAAAGGGCAGGTGCTCAAGCACCCAAACCCCCTATCTGCACATCCCTGTTGTTTATAACTAAGTAAAATGAAAAAACTCTGCAAACAGATAAACCAACTCTGCCTTCAAAGTTCAGTCTGTGGCTGCTCATAACCTCTTGATGAGTTCACTACACCAGTGGTCAGAAAGATGCGCACTGTGGTAAAAATCCACTATTTGTACTTGGGTTGCAAACATTATTAAAAAGTCAGTTTTGACGCAATGTGATGCAATAAAATAATCACTAAACATCTTTAATAAACAGCTTTGTGTTCAACATAAGCTGGTAAATCAGAGTTAGATTTTAGACGTCAAATCTAATGTGGAAGTAAATAAAGTGTAAGCGAATCAAAATTGTGATTTTCTGAAGAAGAAAAAACTCATAGACCCACCTTCAAAAACCTACCTGTGTGGACAAACCTGTGGTAACAAAACCTGTGCGTGATTCAAATGGCAGATAAATCAATACAGTTCTTTCAAACACATTTCAGACTCTTGGACAACAATCAGATTTGAGACAAATCAGGATTTTAGAAGAAACTGAATTAAGTGAAACCGAATAAATATCCTCTATTTGACATAACTGCTCAATATTTTTAAATGAGAAGTAATATTGTACAACAAACAATATTAAACAGTCTGTATTGACTGTGATGCAAGAATTACTACAAAATAGTTGCAATACAATCTATAGTGAGTTGCACACTAAACTAATGCAGTCTCTTTTATAAGCAAACTATTGAGTAGAGAATAAAAATAAGATAAAATAAACAGTGTTGTGTTCAACATAAGCGAATCAGAGTTAAATTTCAGAAGTCAAATCAGAAGTCGAAGTAAATAAAGTGTAAACAAATGCATGAGAAAAAATGCATAGACCTACCTTTGTAGAAAAACCTGTGGGAAAAAACCTGTGCATGATTGAAATTAGGGCTGTGCGATATTGGACAAATCTGACATTGCAATATTTAGTTTTTCTGCTATGTATATTGCAATTTGAATATAGTTTCACTGGATGAATTGAACAGATTTATTTAGAAAGACTTTGTTTATTTAGATAGATTGTGATAATCAAAGCTTTTTTCTATGCAGTGTGTTTGCATTAATCATAATAAATTAGAAGCATATATAAATACAAAAGAGCAATAATAAAAGTTAAACAAACAGTGCTTTATGGTTTTCTGGAGTCTAGCAGTACTCAGGTATATAAATTAAACAATCAAGCTAAAATAACATGGTGATTATTGTATAAATTATTTAAAAAATAATATTATTTATTAATATGTTTATCTTTTCACCTTTAATAAATAATATAATCATGTGATGTGACTATTGCAGATAAACACATTGCATCATCGATGCTAAAACGATATATTGTGCAGCCCTAATTTAAATGGCAGATAAATCAATACAGTTCCTTCAGACACATTTCAGATTCATAGATAACAATCAGATTTAAGATGAATCAGAATTTTAGAAGTAACTAAATTAAGTGAAAGTGAATTAAAATCCTCTATTTGCCGAATTGACAGTCTCATGTCGGTAAAAAAGATATTTACTGTTCCTGGGTTACAAACATTATTATGCATCTGTATTTTATCATCTGTATTTACAAAGATGCATAAGGAATTACTACTAAATAATTACAATAAAATCTATAGCATTTTCCTTATGGGATGCACACACAACTAATGCAGTCTCTTATGAACAAACTTTTGAGCAGAATAATTTTAGTTAATAAAAATATAGAAATACATTTACAACCTTTGTGTTCAACATGCTTATGTGAGTCAGATACGGAAGTAAATAAAGTGGAACATCTTGATATTCGCAGAAAACTCAATACATTGACTTACCTGTGTGGAAAAAACTGGTAAAAAAAACATTGTGCATAATTCAAATAGCAGATACATCAATACAGTTCTTTCAGATACATTTCAGACTCCTGGGCAACAATCAGATTTTAGAAGAAACTGAATGAAGTGAAACTGAATAAAAATTGTCTGTTTGACATAACTGCTGAATTATCTCATGTTTTTTTGTCTCATGTCAGCAGAAGTGGTATTTTACTGTTCCTGGGTTGCAAACATGATTAAATAATCTAAAAATAAACAAAATAATTGCAATAAAATCTATAGTATTTTTGTCACGATTGCAGACAAAACTAATGCAGTCTCTTTTATAAACAAACTTTTGAGGGCTTCTACTTTATTTCCTTCATTGTCATAGGCCTCTTTCAGCACAGTTTTAAATATTAAATATCTCAATCTATCTGTTTATTATTAATCTTTTAATTATTTATTTTGAGCTGGGTTAATATTACTGTGCGTTCACATCGAAATCGCTGTAAGCGTCAAAGTAGCCTGAAGTCATTTACTTTTAATGGTGAGCGATAAGCGTCGAGGAGCATCGTGCAGCGTCTTCACCGGTGTGGGCGTCGAGAAGAGTTGAAATCAAGTCAACTTTATGGTAATGAGCTATGACACGGTTCGGCACCAACCAATTGGAATGTAGAAGTCCACTACTTGAGAGGAATCCAGAGAACACAGTCCTGTGAACTTTGGTTCTGACCACAGTTGTTCCCAAGTGTTTGATTATTGCGGTCACCGGATTTACAATTATTTACAATTACACGCATACATTAAAAACGTTACTGATGAGTTACTGATATGCATTATTGTTTGGGTTTTTTTCTTTAAAAAAGCAAAAGTTTACGTGACAGTACAAAACAGTATTGCTGCTTCAAAGTATTTCAGCCATATGGACACATTGGAGCAAAGCCACACCACATGCAACAACTTAATCTTCCATTGTTAAATGAATTTGATAAAAAGTGTGCAACATTTTCATGCTAGAAAGCACATTTTTGCGGGAATGTAACTGATTTGCTGCAACAGCCCCTTGAAATACGAGATCAATGTAGTGAATTTTGACACTCTCGCCACCTGAGCTATAAAGGCAGACAGCGCTGTCGCCAGGGCGGCCGGAGCGAACTGTGACGCTCTCACCACCTTCGATGTAAATGCACAGTTACCCTTAACCTTCAATACATGTATAGTTTATTGCTCTTTTTGGTGTAGAATTTGTTTTAGTATATCACCATCACCTCTGTTATTGGCATTGTTATTATTATTTAACAACGTCCTGTATTTCTGTATTTTGCTCAGACATGTTTTTTTTTATGCTCACTGTTATATGCTGATCGTCTACGTTTGGCCTGTTACGATAAGGAATTTTTGCGATATATTGTCCTAGAAATTGTTGCAATAATCAATATTATTGTCATTTAATGCCACTGATTATTTAATGCTTATATAACATCATAATAATGCAAATAGCCAGAAACACTTTAAAATCCTTATCATTCTTAAGGTTATTCAGATTCTATAATTTGATGTTAAAAAGGTACATGTCCTATTATATATACTATTAAAAGTTCTATAGGAAAATGTCCAATTATAAACGTTGACACAAGTGAGGTGGAACGTAAATGTCATTGTAAAATGGCTTTACCGTTATCTGTAAATTTATAAATATATATTTCAATGGCAAAAAATATTGAGCTCACCTCCAAGTATTGCACGATAAGTGGATATATTGATTATTGTGACAGGCCTAATCTATGTCCGATTTTTTGTGTTCACATAATTTTACAATAAAATAATACAATTTTGATGGAAAAAAAATCTAATTGTGTGGATGCTTTTGAGCAGAATCGGTTTAGTGAATAAAAATATATACATATACAACCTTTGTGTTCAACATTAGCAAGTGAATCATAATTCAAATCAGAAGAGGAAGTAAATAAAGTGGTAGCAAATCTTGATATTCGCAGAAAACTCAATACATAGACCTAGCTGTGTGGGAAAAAAAACTGTGGCAACAAAACCCTGTGCATAATTCAAATTGCAGCTAAATCAATACAGTTCTTTCAGACACATTTCAGAATCCTGGACAACAATCATACCTTTGAGGTGTCTTCTTGACCCCTGTCAGATGCGTGGAGCGTGTAGTCTTCCTTTGGTGTCGTGCAACCCTATTGAAGCCCTGTTCCCCCTAAACAATGCCTCTAGCAACAGAGAAACTCCTACCTGTGTCTCAGCTCACGTTCCCTCAGCTTAAGAGTGCAGACTTACAGGTGTCTCGTGGGCCGCGTGAGGTAAAGCTCCACTTGACTAGATCACCACAGCATCCTCTGACAATCATGGAGAACTGCTGAAAACAAAAAGACATGAAAGTACCTTAGGACTGTAGAGCACAAAAAGACACGTTTTTTTCCTTTCTATTTTACATTGAAATTCAATATTTTTGAAGTAGAAAAAAAACTCAGACCAGATATTGTATTTTTATCTGTCTAAATAAAAGAGCATCTGATATATAATGGAAGACACAGAAGGACAGACAAAAAAGAAAGGAAAATGGTAACTGGCAAAATCACCAGACAGACAGACAGACAGACAGACAGACAGACAGACAGACAGACAG
>CAIGQZ010000320.1:2948684-2984616 GCA_903798205.1 Danio tinwini | reverse complement strand
TATCATGATGATCACTGCAATTGTCTTAGCATATTATGGCCTTATCTAACCTTTTGTAATTGCAGATTGCCCTTTTAAGTGCCCTGTTGCCAGATATTACTATGAAAAACTAAAACCCCTGATAAATGCCTCATAAGTTTAAATCTTGTATTTGCAAATGCAATACAGAATCGTTAACCTCAACCTTCAACTTTCAGCATTTTGTTAACAATCTAATTATGTTATTAGTGCTGTGACATTGAATATTACAAAACAAGTCAAATGACGCCTTGGATAAAATAACCAGATTTGACAACATTGCAGAGCACTAGGGTAAAATATTCCATGATTTTTAATAAATTCACATTTTTTTTCTGACTTTGGTGATCTTATACCTTGTTGCTGCTATTTGGGAGTTTGTTTTAGAAAACGTAATCAGTTGTTCAACCAAGCGAGTTCCTAGAAACATGGCTGCTGGTTTTGTGATATCACACATAATCAGCAACAAAACGTAATACTCTAGTTTAATCAGCTGATACACAGCTATTTTTAGCATCCTACATAGTTATGAGCACAGAATAAATATCTGTTCAAGGGACAATCAAGTCTACTGATCCTGTAAATCCTTCTTTGACGATCACTAATACACAGGGACACAATAATTACACGTGCAGATAAATTAAACCACATTTTATCCCTTATCTGAAAGGATTTGATTAAGATAGTCAATAGTGTTTTTTTTAATCTGGTAATGTATGAATGATGCAAAATACGCATGTAAATAACGTTTTATACTATTTTTTTTTTTTTTTTTAAGGGAATGGTTCACCCAAGAATAAAAATCAACCCAGAATTTATTCAGACTCAAAGTATCCTTGATGTTTATGACTTTTTCATAAGACATGCATTTACCTCCTGGTGGTGTATGGGTTAGTTTTATGACAAATTGATGGAAATTTTGAAAGCTTCAAAATAAGTCACTATCCAACACCGTTATACAACATGGAAGACCCAGATTAAAATATACAATACTCCGACTCTGTTCATCTGACAGAAAAGTCATATTTATCGAGGACGGCTTGAGGGTGAGGAAATTATGGGGTAATTTTCATTTTGGGCTAAACTATTCCTTTAAGGTAAAATTTTTTATGGTTTTACTTTTATTAATATTTATAAAAACCCTAGCCTTACCTCACGACTCAAAGTCTTCAGATGCATTCACTATAATACATAGAATATCAAATGAAAAGCCGCAGCCTACAATATTTGAAGATAGCAGTCTTTGTGAAACTCTTTGAAACAAGCTCCAAAGATAACCAAGACTTCACAAAATCTTGTGAAACAAGGTTAAAGTGACCTCCGAGCTACGTTTTGAGACAGCGCTGCCATTTCAGAGGAGATGTGGCGGCATCCAACCTGATGGCATGACAGCAAGGGCTTCAACCCGCTCCTTTCCTAACCTTCACTTCTAACCCTTTGTCTCACACAGCAAGCTTTTTTTTCCTCCACCTCTCACTCTTTCATCTTCCTCTTGTCTCTAGATGACAAGCTCAAATGTGACCTTGCAGGTAATGAGTGGCAAGTTTAAGGTAATTTATAAGTTAGTGTATATCTCCGAAAAAGTTAAATATTATGATTAAGAATTAAATAAGTGACAGTTACAGTTAGCGTTGGGTAAGTTACATCAACAAAAAGTCATTAATTTATAATTACTATTTACGTAATTAATATTGTATTAATATTATATATTTTTCTAATTACTTTGCCTGAAAAGGAACTTAATTACTCAATTAGTTATTTAATTGCTTTACTTGACACTACAGAACTTCCATATAAATCTCAATCCATAGAAAATATTAATTAAACTTGTTTTTTATGTAAATTAATAAAATCATATTTCATACTAATAACAAAAATTGAACTTCTGGACAGATTTAATATTCTTTAGGTTAAAAATTGGGTTAGTATACAAAATGTGTACATATGAGCAATATCACTTGAGTAGCAGTGCAATATGCCTGTATATCGGCACTGGTGGGAGGTGTGCGTTGACGATATACAGCCATATTGCACTGCTCTGTGATATTGCGTTTACACAACCGTTCGACGGCATAATCGTGTATATAAAAAAGAAAATCAGAGACAGAGAGTCTAAAAAATCCTTTTGTATGAGGAACTACTTTCTTCCACCATTCATTTACATCTGCAGCTGACGTCAGAACAGCAGAAACTGTTGCTAATTCACCAACGTCACTTTAGAGCAAGTCTTTGAATGATTCTCTAGCATAATATTTAAAGTGATGACAAAACAGGTGATTTTGCTCACATTTTAAGATTATAAGACTAATCAGCATAAAATGCCATTAGTCTACAGAGATTTACCAGTATTTCTCTATTGCAATCGGAATATCACAGTAATTAACCCCCAAAAAACCAAAGCAAAGCAAACACTACCAGATGCTATGGTATAAATACAGCACTACAACATACAAAAGAGAGATCGACTTAGAGTCACTTATCAGATTCATAATGTTTTGATCAGCTGTAGTTTGAAGTTGAGTTTTTCTCCTCTAAGGGCTTATTATACGGTCACTAAGTTGTGGCAGAATGTCAACCATCTTTGCTCTGCTCAGTATGACAGGCTGATGGATGACGACGCTGTATCTCAAATTATAAATATAAAAAAATAGACACTATCCTTAATAAACTGCATAGTTGCAATCCAAACAACTACATTCTCACCTAAAAAGCCTCAAAAGTAGATTATGTTGTCCAACAGCTGCAATATTTGTCTAACTGTAGTGAGTTTACTGATCTGCTGTCACTCTATGTGGGCGGAGTAATACAGAAGGGTGAGGAGGCTGTACGCGTGCTGTTATTGCAGAATATTGCACGGCTATCAGCCAATCTGATTGGAGAACCAGTCACATAAATATATATGTAATAAAGTTACCTAAAATAAAAAGAAATCCCTTATTCCCTTACTAGCAAAAAAGTAATTACAGTAAGTACTTTGTAACTAATTACACCAAAGACAGTTACAGTGCACTACAAAATGAATCATTTATTTGAAGAAGCTCAGACATTAAGCAAAATCTTTTGTTGTTTTGTGTTATGCTGTAATTCTCTGTGAAATGGGTATGATCTAAATACTGTGTAATTTAGACGAAGAGAGCAGGCTGTTTTTCCCTCATCAGGATCCTGTTAACAGAACAGGCTAATTATGGGTAGAGGGTGCAGTGCCAGGCCCTGCTGTCTATAACTCCCACTTGTTGCTTTTTTGGGTTGAGTGATGCCACATAGACAATAGAAGACATGGCACCCACTGACAGCATCCTCACAGCTGTGCCCACTATTACCATCACTAAATATCCAAAAGCAGAACAATGCACTTAAAGACCAACATGCAACAGGCATGCAGACGCAGACATGCAATTACCAGCAGTCATTCGCACATACACAGATTTTAAACTATTAACAGTGGAGGATTGGAAGTTATGAGTTGCCAGAACCAGAAATATAGACAGATTTAGAGGTTCAACTTACAATCAGACTTCAAACATGCATAATCAGACTGTCAACAGCATAACAGCACCTCACTCTCATTAAGATCAAAGTCTGAGATGATTTGACTTTTATGACATATAGCACGTTATCCTGCTGGAAGTAGCCATCAGACGATGGATACACTGTGGTCATAAAGTGATGGACATGGTCAGCAACAATACTCAGGTAGGCTGTGGTGTTCACAAGAAGCTCATTTGGTACTAATGGGCCCAAAGTGTGCCAAGAAAATATCCCCACACCATTACCCCACCACCAGCCTGAACCATAGATACAAGGCAGAATGGATCCATGCTTTCATGTCTTTGATGCCGATTCCTGACCCTACCATCTGAATATTGCAGCAGAAATCAAGACTCCTCGAACCAGACAACGTTTTTCCAATGTTCTATTGTCCAAATTTGGTGAACCTGTGCGAATTGTAGCCTCAATTTCCTGTTCTTAGCTGACAGGTGTGGCACCAGCTGTGGTTTTCTGCTGTTGTAGCCCATCCACCTTAAGTTTGGACGTGTTGTGCATTTAGAGGTGCTCTTCTGCATACCTCGGTTGTAACAAGTGGTTATTTGAGTTACTGTTGTCTTTCTATCAGCTGAACCAGTCTGGTCATTCTACTCTGACCTCTGGCATCAACAAGGCATTTGCGCCCACAGAACTGCCGCTATAAACCCTAGAGATGGTTGTGTGTGAAAATCCCAGTAGATCAGCAGTTTCTGAAATACTTAGACCAGCCCGTCTGGCACCAACAACCATGCCAAGTTCAAAGTCACTTAAAACACCTTTCTTCCCCATTCTGATGCCCGGTTTGAACTGCAACAGATCATTTTGACCATTTCTACATGCCTAAATGCATTGAGTTGCAGCCATGTGATTGGGTGATTAGAAATTTGCATTAACAAGCAGTTGGACAGGTGTGCCTAATAAAGTGGCCGCTGAGTGCATGCTATAGACTATTTTGTATTCATAATACATTTTTAAAAAGTTGATTTGCACATTCTGTTATACAATAAACTTCTAATACAGTTATTTTGTTAGAATTAAACATACCAAAAAACTTTTCTGAACTTTCTAATACTTTTTATGACATAATTATCATAAACTATTAGTTATTTTTCTGATTTACAGAAGCATAAAAGGTGACCTCAAACACATTTTTTAATTCTTCTTCTTATTATTATTATATTTTACTTTTAGATTTACACTGGCTTAAAGATGACCTCCAATACTATCACTTATTAAATGAACACACTATTATTTGATGTGTAGTGGTCTTACATTACACATTATCTTACATTACATGTCTTACATTAACTTACAGCATAAACTTAAAATTGTCATAATAAATATTTCAAATATTTAAATGATTCCTTTGCTCTGTGAATTTATCTGTTAGCTATTATTTCTTTTTAATATGCAATCATAATAATGGTAACAATGCCATTTTTATATGATATTATTGTATGTAATATGTTCAGTATTTAGTATATTGCAAATCTAATACATTATAAAAATAATGAACAGCAGATATGGTAGCAATTTACTTGTTTTCACAAGCAAAAACCTCTTTCAATTACAAAATTCTTATCACAGTATGCCCGTTTTGCCAGTGGTGAGCAAACGATAAAAGTTTTCACTTTGGCCTGAATTGTTTACACAGAAACGTCTTTTCACCTCGGAGCACATCTCTGAATAGTTCTGAGCTGACTTGCCAGGCCTTTGTGAAACGTGTTTCACAGCCATATGTGGAGGGTAGACCTTCAAAAGAGCAAGAATAAATAAAATAAAATGCAGGGAAAATTGAGTTGTTTGGCCTTTACAGCAATCTGAGAATACGCTTCATCTTTACTATTGAACACGCCACTTCTATGAGCAGCTCCGGTTGCCATGGTTACATGCCAGGCCCTGACAACAGTCATCAGTGAAGGAATGCAGATACATGAGGTTGACGCATACAAAGCCTTTTGAAGTCACTCTTAAATTTATTGGCCGTTAGTATGTTAATCATAATCATATACGTGAGTTGGCACAGACCACAGTCCTTATTGGAATTCTACACTGAATGCTGTATGTTAAAACAGAGGAACGGCCAGACTAGACTCTTTAGATTTCTATTACACACTACAGCTTTCATGAGTCAGTTGCACTTTAAAGTGCACAAGAAGTCAAAAGTAACCATATTGATTTTGTTAGCTCACATTGCTAGTTTTGTGGTGAACAATTCATCCGTGCATGTCATATTAAGAAAAAAAAATGTTTGTAATCTAAAATTAAAATCTGAAAATGCACTGAACTGTCTGAGATTGTGCGTGGCTAACATACTTAACCACGCCCCTCCAACTGTCAGTTTTGACTAGAGTTTAGATTCTCTGCCCAAGCCCAGACTTGACCTGACCCGGTTGATATTTCCACTATCTTCGGGCCAGGCCATGCCATGATCAAGTATTTGTCTTTTTGTTTTGTTTTGTATAATTACTTAGCCTAACTGCATGGAGAGCTATGCACAGATCTATCATGAAATTCAATTGCTTGTGTACTGTTTGTGCTCATTTAAGACAAAATTAAAAATAAAAGGCGCCAGGACCAACATGTTAACATATTATTAAGTGTATTTGTCTGTTTAAAAACACACCCAAATTCCGAAGCGTCCACTTTCACTCATCTTCAGCTTGCATGTACAGAAGCTGATCTGAGAACAGTGTCTATACGGAGCGTGTCCGTCAGAGGAATGCTGCCGTTTTTATATTCATTTCAATGTGGTTTCAAGCCAAAATAAAGCGAGAGCATAATTTTCTTGAACAGCTCTTGCAATTAGGCTATCACATTTAAAATCGGCTCTTTGATGCTACTTTTACAGATTAAAAATACGGAAGAAATACAAGAATATATTTAAATGGGATGATAGCAGGATAGAATGGTAAAAAACTGGAGAATGCCAGCAAAACAGGATGGCTGACAGGTATGCAGAAAGGCTTCAGGTTTCAATGTCCTCTTTTGTCACTTCTCTAAGCATACCCCTGAGAGCGAGGTAAGATAAACCCAAACTAATTTCTGTAGACTCAGAATTGTAGCTGAGAATGTCTGTTATAACGGCCCAAGTATTAAAAAATAGTCGAGTTTAAATCAGGCTCGAGCTCATAATTACAGTTAATGTGTCAGAACGAGTCGGGCTCAGACACAAAGTGCACGGGCTTGGGTCGGGTTTAATTTTTTTGGGCTCGATCTAAGCTCTAGTTTTGACAACAAACAGAAATGGTGAGGAAGGAGGTGTCTGCAGGCTGTAATAACTCTCCCGAAACCCTTGTCCTCATCTTTTTGAATGAAATGCCTACTTTATTACATCCAATCAGCTTGCAGTTGAAAAAACAAGCCACGGCCACTGTTTGCTCATTTAATATTCTGTTTCTCTAGGAACTGCGTCACAATACGCAACAAACAAAATAGTTGCAGCTTCAGGTTCATGCAGACTTTAACTAAAGGACTCTGACTGGCAGAGTTGAGCTATTGAATCTGGCTACTTTTTGAAAAGTGGGAGGAGCTGCTCAAATGCTCCGCCCTTTCTTTGTGTTTCAGTTGAAATTGAATCACTTGTTGGACAAAGCTGCTCATATCAAGGGTGGAAAATGTAAGTTTAAAGCCAAATTCGTCCCTATAATAATTGGCCGAAAAATATTGAGAGGTCATTCAAAAGGATGTATCCGAAACTTAACGAAGAAGGAGAGGATAAAGGATATAGTGCTCTCGCCTCCATAGCTTGTAAACACTTTGAGGGCAAATGTTTTGCAGTGCTTTGTTTCGTGCCATTGAGCCTGCTAATGACCCGTCATCGGCGCGCGACTCCGTGGGCTGTTTCTCATTTGTAAATGCTTTTCCACTCATCTGCGTCGTTTCCCTCCCGAAAGCGTCATCCGCCTCCTCCTTCAGCTTCTGCATCGACCGTTCCTCTCAGACGGCCTGTTTAAGGCAGACCTTTAAATTGTAGGACAAATTGGATGCTGTGATCAGCCCGAGGGAAGGAGGAGGATTCTTTTACAGGATTTAGCTGTTATTCATGAAAAAAAGGGAATGAGATGCTCTGATTTCTGTTATTAGCCCGGAGAAAATCCCTTTTTTTGCAATAGGATGTATTTTAAAAGTAGGCAGGTGAGACTTAAAGTTTGATGACCTAAACTGAACCTCACCGTCCCACATTGCAGCACTGGTTTTTGATTATTAGCTTAAAGAAAAGGTAAAAGGAGAGACTAAAATTTTCTGTTAAAGTTGAACTAAAAGAAGTAGAATAAGCAAAGAATTATTAATTTTTTTATACATGTGGATTTCATTTTTTTAACTATTGACTTAAATTTTTATATATCAATAATATATACATTTTTATTATATATTTAATTTTTCAAAATCATTATTTCAAAAATTATTAGTATTAAATCAAAATTATATATATATTAACAAATTAGGTAATTATTCAAATATTTTATTAAATTATTGCATAATTTGTTTATTAACATATAAATATAATAAATATGTTTTATGTTTACGTTTTACGTTTTATGGAAACAGACTACAACAAAATCGTATGTCACTGTTACAAATCACTCCATTACAGATGAGTGAAGACACAGCTTGTGTTCTGGGTTGTAAATGAAAGTGAACTAGGCCTATGGCACAACATTGCAAACTAATATAGCATTACAATGTTTGAAAGCTTGTTTTAGCCTTAAGCTGAATACCAGTATCTTCCAAAATAACTATTACTAAAATATTACAAAATAAATTAGCTAATAGAAATTAGTTATTTAAACTATTATGTTTAAAATAAGTTGAGAAAAATGTTCCCTCTGATAAAGAGCACTTTGGAAGATACTTGAAAACGAGTGAAAACTTAAAAAAAAATAATTACTGTATATTGTAATGCTTTTTTTTTTTTTTTTTTTTGGAATATGACTGTTTGTTCTTCATAATTGCTCTTTGTAATCTGGCATTGTTTACACATTCAATGTTATTTCATCCAGAATAATTTGAAAAATATATATATATTTAAAAATGCCAGTGCTGTCATACAAAGATTTCAATTAATTCAACAAAAGCAAAGAAACTCTAATTCTGGTTAAAACGTAAAGTTTAAAATGACATGGTAGAATGATGTACAGCAGAAGAAATAGGAAAAATCTAGTTTAAGAATCATTTTAAATCGGATCGTGACCCCAAGAATCAGAATAAGATTGGATTGTCAAATCCTTAAAGATTCAAACCCCTATACTATTTACTCTGCCTCAATTTGTTCCAAACCTTTATGAGTTTCTTTTCTTTATTAAACATAAAAAAAAGAATTAGAAAAATGGTCAAAACCTGTAACTATTGACATCCATAGCAGGAAAAAACAACTACTATGGAAGTCAATGGTTACAGATTTCCAGCTTTCTTCAAAATATCTTCCATTGTGTTCAACAGAATAAAAAAGTCATAAAGATTTGAAACAAGTAAAGGGTGAGTAAATGATGACAGAATCATTTTTAGCTGACCTATCCCAAAACTGCATCTATAATATGTGTACTGCGGTAATGAATGCATCCTGAAGGAAGAGCCAGGTTAAACTTTCATGAACTGAAGATAAACTATTACCCTTGCAACAGAAAGCACATAAAGTGTGAGCTCTCCACTTCTGGAGGTCAGAGGTCGGTGTCAGAACGCCTCGACCAATCAGGAGCATTGCTGGGTCACCGCCAGCGCCTGGCATTTCAACACAGCTGATAAAAATGACTGGTGCAGCGAGGCCTGCAATTTCTCCTAATCAGGATTTACATATTTCCATTTTCATGAGAGTGAGATTTTCCAGCGCCTCGAGCGAAGGCTGATCTTTGATCCTCTATGCGGGTTTGTAAACTGAAGCAGCAGATGTTGGAGGTTTGGTTATGCTGCTGTTGTGTTTTAGGCTACGCTTAACACTAGTGCATTTTCATTTTAACACAGTGGTTTAAAATGAAAACGATCCACATTCATACTGCCCGTTAGCTAGTACAAACTGTCTATATTCAATTATTATTAACACAAAACTGCCAATATTTATTTAGTAATATTATTAACACAGAATTTAATAGAATTAGCTGTATTTTGGAGCGTTAAGACATTACATTGGAAGCAAATCTATCTGCATTCAGAATACAATAAAAATTTGAGTAACTACATTGCTAACTTAATGTAGAATCTACAGTAACTTACTAGCAGCAGTTCCCCAGTAAACTACTGTAAATCAGTTCCAGCAAAACACTATCTACATATTTACAGCATCATTTATCCTGCTGTATACAGAATGCTATGTATATCTTTACTGTAAAAATATACTGTATAATTTCACAATGCTGCATAAAATACAGTTCAGATATTACTGTTACTGTGCAATTTAGAAAAATCGTTAACAGTGTATGCGATAATATCAAATTTCATATGCAGTTATACAAACAAAAAACTAGTAAACAACATCTAGTATTAAAAGAGAATAGATTTTTCCACTATTCAAAATGTGATTAAATTTCAATAGCTTTCAATTTTAATAGCTTTAAAGCTAAACAAACATGAGTAACACTTTATTTTAAGGGTCCAAAAGAATGCATTAGTTAACTTACACAATTAATCAATGAAATTATATATGGCTTATCAAATTGTAAATAATGGTTAAAATCCCTTTATGTTCAGGTAATCATGAATTATGTATTTGCTCATGTTTGAATGATACAAGTTAATCATGATTTACAAGTTTAACTGAGCTTAACTAATGCATAATTCGGGACTCTTGAAATGTTTAGTTAACCATTAATTACTAGCGCTATTGTTTTTAACTAATGCTTAATTGTGAACAAATTAACCATTAATTAATGCTTACCTAATGCATTATTTTGGACACTTAAATTAAAGTGTTACCCAAACATGTCTCATTCAGAATCTAATAGAATTGTTTTTAAAATACTTTAATAACCATATTGCAAATGTTTCTTATTTTAACTGAACATTGATGATACATTGTGTGCATGTGAGTTGATCGGGCACAGATTTTATCATTAAAACGAATTTACAGCAGGGGAATTAAGTATTCAACCCGTTAAGTTTTTTTTTTCTCGGAAAAAATTCTAAAGGTTGACATGCAATTGAACCAGATTTTGGTAAAAACTTAAACAATACAAACATAAAAACATAACAAAACAAAATCTGAAAAAATTGTTAATAATGTGATAATGTGCTGAACTACTGAAATGTATTTAACACTTTATATACAGTAAAAGGCTTTTTTGTTTATGGCGACTTAAAGACGCCTCTCATACGTAGAATGAAGTCATGCATTGTTTCACAGACTTCAACAGAGTGAAAAAATCTTGATGGTTCTGTGGGTCTCGTCTATCAAATCTGATCTTTATTTTATATGTTCTATTGGATTCAAGGTGAGGTGATTGGCTGGGCCATTCTACATCTTGATTTTCTTCCTCTGAAACTATTTGAGAGTTTCCTTGGCTGTGTTTTGGATCATTGTCTTGCTGAAATGTCCACTATGGTCTCTTTTTCATCATCCTGGTAATGTAGAAGTTAGCATCTTATAAAATTAACAATGATCAAGGGCAGACGGAATAACTAATGAGAGATTCCAGCTGCTGTCTGGGCTTTCACTGCCGTTCTACACCTTCCTTACTTCATGTGTTCAAAACTTTTTTTCCTGTGTCATTTAATTCACATAACCTAATTTTTTTAACTAATTAGTAGTGGTGTAACGGATTACAAATCTCATAGTTCGGATCAAATAATGTTGTTTTTTTGTCACGGATCGGCACATTTTTCAGATCAGCCAAAAAGAGGAGGAGACAAATGTAATTTGCTTTCCATTTATTACAAAAACAGTACTGCAAGACACTTTTGGTTTTACCAAACAGAACCTAGAACCTGTAATGTTATTAAAAATAAATGAAGAAATAATCAGCTAAATTAAAATAAATTGTAAAATATTCATTACTGTGAAAAATTCACTGTTACTACTGCTGTTGCTGATGACGCTAAATGTATAAATCGAACATTATAATTTGTACAACCCATATTTATTTTTAGTCTCATTTTCAATAAATGATTCAGTTATTCACTCATAAAACTTCATGTTTCATAGCTAGATGGATTATGTTTGAAGAATTATTCAGTGGCATGTTTTTGATGGCTGGTTGTGACCATTAATTAATTAAACAATGTAATTCCTGCCTATAACTTTGATTTTTGAAAGTTAAATGCATATGACCGTGATTGTAATCTTTACCATAAACATCTGTGGTTTTATCTAAACTATAAACTGTTATCCCAGTACTTTGAATGCTATGAATGCAGCGATTTGAAGGATTAATAAACATATGCAAATCAAAAAGTAGAGAAAAAAAAAGTAGTGTTCCTGAAACACCTTTAATAAACCTTAACCCACCACATTCTGAATAACCCACCAACACCTCATCCGTCATCAATATATTTAACAGGAAAGGCCATACATGTGATTTGAATGACATGTGTGGTGATCTCTCTGCGATTGTTAAAAATTTAGGATTAATCTACAAGTAATATAAATGTATTAATCCGTGGGTCACGTGTGTTCAGAACCATGGATTGTGATCCGTATGAATCAAGAATCAACCGTGAATCGTTACACCCCTACTAATTAGATTTGTTGTCTTTGCATATATGGATTTCTTTGGTTACCAACATCTGGTGAAAACTTCAAGTCAACAGCACATTTAGAAAAATGTTTTCCGAGAAAAATGGTGACGTGTTGAATACTTACGTCCCCTACAAATAAAATACCAAATGTCATTTTGGATCATCCAAAAAACATGTAATTCGACACTGTAGTTGGTTTACTTTAAGTCTTGTACTGTGTACTCCCAATAAAAAACAAAATATGATGGCATTTTGAAATATAAACAACAAACAGAATGTGCTCTTTACCATCTTAGCTTCCCGTATTTGATTTGTGTCTCAAAAAACGAAACAAAAACTCATAACGGTCACATGTCTTGATGAATCAAGCAAGGACACACAATAGTGAAGTCTGCATTTTAGACCATACACATTGATCTAAATATCTATGTTTCCAAGAATCTTTAAGGGTATAAAACACTTAAAAAGCTGAGAATAAATAAAATAATGCACTACATTGCAAATACAGCCTTAATTTGAGGGGAGAAATCAGAAGACTTAACAATTAGACCAGTTAAAAACCATGCTTTTAAGAATTTTTTTTTGTGTGTGAAATATCTAGTCTAATTTGAAATCCCTGTCTCACTGCCCCCAGGTTAAGCCCTTAATTACATAAGCCATTTAACATGGTTTAGTTCAATCAGAAAGTGTTGATTAAAATCTCAGTGGTATAATCAGTTTTGGCTGGGCTGATTTCATGTGTGTGAGTGTTTTGTGTGAAAGGACTGCGTGAGGTAGAAATAAAGCATTCAGATACGAGTGAACGGCGTCCCTGCTCAAGGTCACCATCCCACTGTTTTAGGTTTGTATTCCCAGTTAGCGTGAAGATAGTCCTATTGAGGCTTTCTGGGGTTATTTTAGCTCCTTGACCCCGGTCTGTGTGCTTCCGCTCGGTTTGAGTGCTAATCGTGACCTCTTAAATTCACTGACACGTTAGATTTTTAATGAATCGGGTTTAAAAGCTAAATGGTGGCCTTTCTGACTTAATGTGTAATGAGAAAAGTTTATCTACGGCTTGGAGGAAATTTTCTCAATGCAAAAAGACTCATTTGAAGGAAATAGTTGGCATAGCTGACGGCCACTGCTCATTTTAGGTGGAGAAATTAAAGGTTTGTTGCATCAACTGCGTGCTACTGTAAACAATATAAACAATAACACTTAAAGTCGTCATTATGCTAGTGTGGATCTAAAAATAAAATATATTGTAGTTTATTACCCTTTATTATATCTTTTATACCCTTGCCGGGATGAAGAAACAGAAAGAAACATTTATTTTTGCATATTTGTGAATAATTGAGTGCTAATAAGTTATAAACTCATTTATTGTTTCACAAATTACAAAAAAAAATTGAAATAGAAATAATTATTAGTAGGAGTAGAATTAGCACTGTCAATCTCATTATTATATTATTTTTAGTAGTAGTAGTAGTAGTAAATCAAATTTCTAAAATCTTGCTGTTTTGCATATTTGTACATATCTGAGATATATCAGCGTTAATGCTGTTGATTTCCAGATTAGTTAAAAAAATCTAAATATTAGCTCAATATTAGCTATTAACTTTTAGTAGTAGTAGTATTTTACCATCATAATCATGGTTGTTGCAAGTAATATTATTTAATCATTATGATTATTATTATCTTGTGCCATTGATTTATAAATATAACACTGATATCTGCAATATATCATTTTTAAAGCCATTGATTGTTTTCAGACTATGAAAAAATAAGATTATATTTATATCACAGTGTCTGAGATATATCAGTATTAACCTATTGATTATTTCCAAATGAATGAAAAAATATTGAAATATTAGCTCAACGTTAGCTATTAATTATAACTCACTACTTCTATAAAATAGTAGTAGTGGTACGTGTACCATCATCATCATGTTTGTTATTATTGTTTTATCATTATGATGATTATTATTATTTTGTGCCACTGATTTAGAATTATAACAGTGATATCTGAGATATAAGTGTTGAAGCCTTTGATTATTTCCAGATTAATGAAACATTCATATATTAGCTCAATATTAGCTATTAGTTAAATAAATATGAGCTATTAATTATAATTTTTGTAGTAGTAGGATTTCTACCATCAACATGGATGCTATCAATAATATAATTTTATCATTTTGATGATTATTAGAATCTAAGACATATCAGTGTTAACACTATTAATTATTTCCAAATAAATGAAAAATATCTAAATATTAGCTCAATATTAGCTATTAATTATAACATTTAGCAATATTAGCATGTGTGTCATTACCATGGTTGTAATTAATAATAGTATTTTATCATTATGATTATTAATATTTCATGTCACTGATTTAATAAGGTCAATTAAAGCCACAACACCTCTCAGTGGGGAATAACCTCCAAAATTGTAACCACTTTGTCTACACTAGTCTGATCAGTTTTGCTGCGGGTTTGGTCAAGCGAGTGGTGCAAACAGGCAGTGTTCTTGACTAAGATTAACTACCTACCAACCATCTACAATGTGAAGCTGTCGGTCTCATCTTATCATGCGCCTCGGTCTTCCCTCGGCTGTGTTTTCCTCTGGTTTTCATGAATGATTGAGGTGTAGTGCTTCACTCGGAGGCTGCAGCAGAAAGTGCATTCAGTCCCGATAAAACAGCCTGTCAAGAGAAGAGAAAGGCTTTGAAGGGAAAGAGAAGACAGACTGATCGACCATCAAGAGCCAAAGGCCTCCGTCAGGTCCTGTAGATGCCAGAATAACGCAAAAGAGGTGTAACTGTGTGTCCAACCCTAACGAGTGCACTTAAAAGTGACCTTCAGCAACACCTGCTGTCCCAATCGAATGCGTTCATGCATGTATGAATATTATGCGCTCACCGAACTGTGTGCAGCTTGAAAATCCTCAACGGGAGGAGTAGAGGCCGTTCGTCCAGCCAAGGACATGGACACAAACAACAAGCGATCCATTAAAGCCCAGTGTGGCCCTTCACGAGAGGACGAGCGGACCGACATCTAATTACACCAACACACTCATGCCATTACTCCTTATAACACAACTGTGAGAAGCAGTGTGTGTGTGTGTGTGTGTGTGTGTGTGTGTGTGTGTGTGTGTGTGTGTGTGTGTGTGTGTGTGTGTGTGTGTGTATGTGTGGAAGTGTTGAGCTGCTGCTATGTTAAGCGTTTTAAATTACAACTAAAATAAACAATAAAATAGAATAGAAAAATATTAATTTTATTATTTTTTATTAAATTTAATTTAAATATAAAATAAACTAAAATTAAATAAATAAAAAATTTAATTAAATTTAATTATTTTTTAATTTAACTGAATTGAATTAAAAAATATATATAAAAAAAATAAAATAATAAAAATAAATAAATAAATAAAATAAAAAATACATTAAAATGTAAAAATACATTTAAAAATAACAAAATAAAATTTAAAAAATCCTAAAATGCACTTTAAAATGCACTTTATGTAAAGGAGCATGAATAATATTGATAATTAATAAGAACTGTCAAAGTTTAACAATTTAATGGTCAGATTTTCATATTAAATATTAAGCATTGTCCACGACTTAAGTCTGTCAATAAATTAATCAATCAACTAATAGCAGTTTATATCTAAACCCCCTTTTGCCTTCAGAACTGCCTTAATCCTTTGTGGCATAGATTCAACAAGGTACTGGAAATTTTCCTCAGAGATTTTGCTTCATCACTTTTAACGCTGTGTTGTCCTGGTTTACATGCAAACCAATAATCTGATGACATTTGTATTTAGTCATTTAGCAGACGCTATTGTCCAAAGCTACTCATGATGATGCAAGTAAATCGCATTTGCAAAACTTAATAATAAGACGTAACTACTGTATCTAACTCAAGAACTGAATTTCTTATGTCCTTGGTTGTCATGTTAAATGAACCATTAAAATACAATGAAAAGTATTGCAACATGTCAGTGTGAAACACATGGCTTATTTTATCTTTGCTGTTGTGTACTGTACCACCTCTACTCAAACAGCACAAAGAACACATTTTTATAATTCATTGGTTCACAAAAAGTGGTTTGCTGTAGATTTTCTCCTTCCATACTGCAAAAATGCTACTCTGTTTGGCTGAGATAAATCTGCAGTAAGGCTACGTTTGTGTCAGATATCACATGTGCACTTCAATAAACTGCTGAAAAGCAGGTTAATGTGTTTACATGCATGAACGAAATTGGATTGAAGTGACAAAAATCTACTCTGATGAAGAAAAAAGGGTAAATGCATTCGCATGACTATGTGCATTGTCAGCTTTCAAAGCATGTATGTACAGTAAAGGCACTCAATCATTACATTTACATGAACAACAATATGTCAATATAAACATGCTAAGACGAATCTATTATCTCAATTGTTCTGAATTAGGATTTGTATTATGTATAGTCTTATGGGAAAGTGGGTTTAACTAAGTCTGATATTTCTCATTCTGCACTGTGTAATATTATGTACGGTGTTGTTAAATACCAATTAATAAGTAGGAAAATAAAGAAAATGTGATTATGGTAATTTGGCTGAAGTCACAGTCAAAATAAACCCAAATAGAATTAATATGTGGGGTTTTCCACATATTACATACAGTAATACACATCTTAATCACACTATTACAGTCATGTAGGACTGCACCTTGGCTCTAGGGGTCAAACAACAAAAAAAGGTCAAGAATCTTGGTGTGATTCTGGACTCAGATCTGAATTTCAGTAGTCATGTCAAAGCAGTAACTAAGTCAGCATACTATCATCTCAAAAGCATCGCAATAATTATATGCTTTGTTTCCAGTGAAGACTTAAGAGAAACTTCTTCATGCTTTTATCACCAGCAGCATGGATTACTGTAATGGACTCCTCACTGGACTTCCCAAAAAGACTATAAGACAGTTGCAGCTCATCCAGAATGCTGCTGCCAGGATTCTGACCAGAACCAGAGCACATCACACTTGTGCTCTTTATTAGCACACTTTATTATGTTCTCTTCAGAATTTACATACATTTCATTTTAATTATGGTATGAGTTTTATTTATATGTTTTAGGAAAGCTTCAAATGCAAGTTAATTATCCGTCATGCTATACATGCAAACAGACAACGATGGATAAAAATGTTTGCGTCAAGCTGCTAAAAATGGCAAAATTTTCTAGGCAAGGCAATGCAAGTTTATGTAGCACATTTCATACACAATAGTAATTCAAAGTGCTTTACATAAACAAGAATAAAAGTAACAATAAAATAAAAACAACAAAGAATTAAAAATGATTATAAACATAAAAACGGATTCAAATGTGTTAAAACAGATTTTAAAGGAATGAAAAAGAAAAGACATAGTAGCGTGATCTGTCAGATGTAACAGTGCTCATTCAGTAAAGGTACAGCTAAACACATGTGTTTTAAATCTTGATTTGAATGTGCTTAATGTTGGAGCACATCTGATCATTTCTGGAAACAGGGGTGCAGTAGCTGAAGGCTGATTCACCCTGCTTTCTCAGAACTCTTGAAATTTCTAATTTACTTGCTCCTAATGATCTGATCTGTTAAGTTAGTATTCAGTGAGCATATCTGTAATGTATTGAGGTCCTAAGCCATTTAGTGATTTATAGACAAGTAATAAAACTTTAAAATCTATAAAGGGACAGTTCAAAAAAAAAAAAAATTACTCACTATTTACTCACCCTCAAGTGGTTCCCAATATTTATAAGTTTCTCATTTCTGTTGAACACAAAATAATGTTTAGAAAAAATGCTAAAATATTGGCTTTCGTAGTAGGAAAAACAAACACTATGGAAGTCAAAATTATTTTGTTCAACAGAAACAAGAAATTCATCCAGGTAAGTAAAGAGTGAGTAAATGATGGCAGAATTTCAGTTTTGGGTGAACTATTGCTTTAATCAATCTATATATACTATAACCTGTCAAACTGGAACATATTAATATGACATAATACATATACTAGAAACACCTTAACCATAATATTGTCTGATTCAGAATAAAAAAAAAATATTAGATCACTGATATCCATGTAAATGTACCCAGTGATGAGCTCATCAGTGATTTCATTCACACTTGTATCAGGCAACCATCTGGCATTATGGGTAGAGGCTGGAAAACAACACGCATGTCATGGGGAACGGCTCTCGAGTTTGTTGGCGGTGTGGAGACTGGGAATGGAGAGTGTTTTTCCAGTCACGGACTCGGCGTCTGTGGTTCGTCCACTTGAGAACAGCATGGCAACACGACTACGGTGCCCATTTTGAGGAGTGTGATTACGGCTTGCCGTTAGAGAGAGGAGTGGATGAGATGGAATCAGATGCCATCTGTAGAAATGAGGCCATATATGAGCAAGGACAAGAGAGACAAGGAAAAATATAGAGATGAGCAGGTTAACACAAATGCACACGTGTATAAGAGTGTGTACAGGTGTTTCCTAGTACTGGGTTGCGGCTGGAAGGGCATTCACCACATAAAACATATGCTGGAATAGTTGGTGGTTCATTCCACTGTGGTGAGCCTTGATAAATAAGAGAGTAATAAGGGAAAATAAATAAATGAATGAATGTTGTATGTCCTGTAAGTGAATAAATGACAGCAAATTGTCATTTTTCGGGTGAACTATGCCTTTAAACGCTCTACATTTTTATGTGATTTTCATTTACATTTTTTTAGGTGATCCATCAGAACTGCAGCTTCTATTTGCACATGCTTAAAGTGTCTGTAATTGGCCATCAGAGAAGTTATTTTTTATCCAAGCCATCAGTAATGAACTTTATAGGCCACTTTAACCCCTCTCTCATCTCCTGAAAAGAGCATCAGGACATCAGGATAAACAGATCATCAGAC
Source organism: Danio tinwini (assembly GCA_903798205.1). Classification (NCBI taxonomy): domain Eukaryota; kingdom Metazoa; phylum Chordata; class Actinopteri; order Cypriniformes; family Danionidae; genus Danio; species Danio tinwini. Next base: position 2,965,515 of record CAIGQZ010000320.1, on the reverse strand, counting down.
GGCAGGCGCGAATGACATGTTTCTAATGTGATGCCAGTTGAGATTGGATTCTTCATCAGGCCAATTACGGGCCCGCTAGAGGGGGCGAGTGCTGTAGTTTGGGACTGGGAGGTGGAGAGACGCTCACCTGATTAAATAGAGAAATGACTGAAGAATTACAGCAATTTGCTCAGCCGAGACACAACCTGAGCAGGACGCTGGAGTAATTAACAATTACTGCACATTCATTGCTTAGCGCAGATGTTCATTGAACATGCTATTCTTTGTTAAAAAGGAGGACGGTATGGACTGGTGGTTCAGACGGACCAAAGATACTTGCTAGAGCTGATGCCAAGATGTACAAGAAACTAGAAAAAGGATTGAGTTACAGTATGTCTATGGTTCAAATCAGAGGAGTAAAAAATAAACAAATGAGATAATACTAATAATAATAATAAGAAGAAGAAGAAGAAGAAGAAGAAGAAGAAGAAGAAGAAGAAGAAGAAATTTTAGGTGCCACTGCATAAAAATTTGATCATTCGTAATAAAAATGAAATTTTTAATTCAAAAAGTTTTACATTTACATTATATGTGAAATTGTATTTATTGTAATTTCATTTAAAAATTCTTCTTTTTGTATTAATATTATATGTTAGGCACCTAGGGTCTGAGAGTAACGCAATTTTGATTTTCTGTATGTCCTGTACATGTGGTTGAATTGACAATAAAGCTGAATTTGACTTGACTTTGATTGAATATTAAAAGGCACACTGTAAAAAAAGTATATTATGAAACTATGAATATAGTGTTTATTAATATAATTTCATACAAGCACAAAAAATTGATGCAGAAAGGTGGAATATTTAGTTATTAATATTACTAGCAATATATATATGTAATTAAATGTTTTTCTAATAATAAACAAAATACTATATATATATATAAGCTATATATATATATATATACATATATATATATATATATAAGCTATATTTACACTGAAGAATCACATCCCTGATAATACTACAAGATACACCTTCAGATTTTAATCATGTATCTGTAAATATTGAGTTCAATTTAACTGAAAGTAAATTATTTTTCACTTATGTTGACATTTGTTGCAGTTTTCCTCCTAAATTCTTCCAATTAAATCTCTTTTTTCCTACTGCCACTTCATATAATCAAATTAAATCTGATTTCCAATTTTTTATTCAACTGAAAGTATATTTTATCATAAATTTTCCTTTTCCTCATAAATTCGTCCAAAGAAAACCTGTTTTTCTCTTCTGTTGCTTCATATGATCAAATGGAACGTTATCATAAAGTGCTACCAATTGTTAGTATAACTGAATGTATATTTAATCACTTATTTTGACACTTGTTGCAGTTTTCCTTCTAAATTCTTCCAAAGAAATCTGTTTTTGCCTTCTGTTACTTCATATGGTCAAACAAAAACTGATCATAAAGTGCTACCAATTTTTTATTCAACTGAAAGTATATATTTAATCACTCATTTTGACTCATTTTTTTTACTTTTTCTGCAAAATTCTTATAAAGAATCCTGTTTTTACTTCATATAATCAAACAAAAACTGATCATTAAGTCCTACATTTTTTTTATTTCAACAGAATGAATATTTTACTTCACTTATTTTGACACTTGTTGCAAAGTTTTCCACCTAAATCTTTGCACAGAAAACCTCATTCCACACACACACGCACACACACACACATACACAAATTCACAAAATAGTCAAACACAAGATGAGTATACACCACAAAGTACCTGCTAGACATCTATAGTCCCTCTGTCATTTCTACGAGAACAAAGTGCTAAGGCAAGAAAGAGGGATTTTTATTCGGCCGTTCAGCAGACCGAGGTGTTTGTTTATGGTTATGAGGCTGTAGTGTTTCGCTGGCACTCCAGTCATTTGAATAATGCATGTTGGCTAGTTTATGCATAAAGGACAAACACTTTGAGGAGCTGTGTGGCTGAGGAGCCTCGCGGGGACAGAAATATTGAAGACTTGTCCTGCAAAATACATTCAATATGCTTGCTGCCCCCGCAATGAGTTTGCAGCTGTTACGAAATGTAGCATTATTGTAAATATTGGTTTTCATCCGCACATTTGGCAGGACTGAGGTTTAAAATGTACGCCAATTACGATAGTTTTACGATGTCTTTGTATCTACATCGTATGGGATTCAGATGGGAGAGAAATGAGAACCAGATAAAACTCTTTTATGATTAAAATTATCGATAACTGCTTGTCAAATAGAAAGTGTCTAAATTAAAAATAATAATAATAATACTTCTCTTAAGTGCAACTTTTGTATTCAGTTTGAAGAGATGAGTAGCTACAGTATTGGTTTTGGGACTGTACTGCAATGTATTTTGGGTTGATTTCTCTATTTTTGTTAAAGATAAATAATTACTCTTTATGCAAACCTCTGTATGAGCCCCAAAATCATACTTATTAAAGGTAACAAGATGTACCAATATTAGATTACCATTTTACTCCAACTTTACAGCAAAACTACAGTATTATTTATTAATTATTCATTAAAAGATCTACTGTATAATATAATAGAATCATACCTATATTATGAAATAAACCACAGATCTGATCCTAAATAAGCTAAACAACATCAGCAGCAGCTATTAGTCTATTAGAATCTGGAAACATTTAAATGAATAAAAGTTTATTTGTTCATTAGTTTGTTGTATTTTAAGTGTACTGTATGTGTTGTATTCCTACAGAATGACAGGGGATGAAGCCACAACCTAGATTTTGTGCACTGTAAAATTACTGTTAAAATTATGACAAAAAGTCACGACAACAAATGCTTTTGCGTTACTTTAACTTATTTTAATAAATTAATAGGGTTTCAGCTTGGTTTTTAAGTTATATAAAGTTACTTAAATATATATAGAACTTAATTGTTTAATTAGTCAATTTGATGTAAATTGAGGTGACTAGTAAAGTTAATTTGATTCAACTAAAACATTTAAGGCAGCAACACTTTTTTTACAGTGTGTGTACCATGATACTGTATATCACATATAAATATATGACAACGAAAATATCATGGATTGCATATACAATGTTTACAAGTGCTAACTGGTGTATTTAAAGTTTAATGCATGCAGATATATTGAAAATCAGAAGTTATGCAACACTGTAAAACCCAACAGTCAACTTTATTAAATGAAATGAGTGACATTAACTTAAAATTTGCCGAAAGTTAATTCTACTCATTTGAAAAGAGTTTTGAACTCAGTGTTGAAGTTAATGAGTTAAATACATCACTTCAACTTAAATGGAGTAAGTTCACAGTACTCATTAAGATTAGTTTGAACTCAAATGGTTAGTAGCAATCAGTTTCCTCAAACAGTTTGAGTTGCCTTAATTTATTGCATTTTACAGTACTCCGTTGGTTTGAGTTCTCTTAATTTATTTTGTTTTACTGTGCTCAAATTGCTTCATTTACTCAAATGGACTAAGTTCACAGTACTCATTAGGATTAGTTTTTAAACTTAAATGGTTTGTTGCAATCAGTTTCCTTAAATGTTTTGCGTTATCTAAACTTGGTTTTACAGTGTACAAATATTCTATCAAAAATAATATAAAAAGAATTATGTTAGCTAAATGCCATGTGCAATATTTACATGTAGCAGTTTTGCACTACATTAATATGCTCTAACATGCACCATGATGGATCCCCCTTTTTGTGTTCAGAGTTGTACAGATGGGTGATTGCTCAACCATAAAATGCTTGTCATCAAATGAACATGACAGACAGGTAAGGACAGGTGTCAACGTGCTGAATAAAGACAAAAGAATATTTATAGCTCCCACTTGGAAGAAATGTTTACAAGGTGCCGACAGAAAAATGATTGGGGAGGATTTCAACTTATCAGACATGAGTGAACAAGCAAAGTGTATTATTTTGTTTTTATGTATTGTAACTTAAAATCCACAAAGAACAATCCATACTAATATGCACTAAAAGAAACTATATATGCACTATTTTATAGTACATTTATAATAAATATAAGTTATTTGACATTTAATAGAATGCATGAAAACTAAATAAATTCCTTTGAATATAAATCATGATTGCATACAGTATGTTAGGGCTGCACGATATTGGGAAAATCTGACATTGCGATATTTTGTATTTCTGCGATATATACTGCGATGCGAATACAGCTTTAGTTGGAATTATTTCTTCATTTTAGGTCGATTAGGGTAATTGTGTAGGGGATTGGATCTTGAATCATATATAGCGAATAACTTACAAACATAAATATATATAAAATATAGCAAAGAAAAAAGTGAATTATAGATTTTTGGAGAGTCTAACAGTATTCAGGAACCGATAAGTGAACAATCAACACTGCTAGTCTTTATTGCATGTAGTGTAATCTTTATTAAAGTTACAAACACTAAAACTTCTTGTGGCCGGATGTTTAAAACTCTGAAATATTGAAATGTTCACAGGGCTGTAAGGGATAGTTCACCCAAAAGTGAAAATATACTCACTATTTACTCCCCCTTCACTTGTTTAAAACATTTATGAGTTATAATAATATCTTCTTTCTTGTGTTCAACATAAAAAAGAAACTCATCAATATTTTAAAATAGTAAATTAATTAAAATTTTTGGATGAACTACCATATTTACTCTATTATAATTCAACTCTGCATTGATTATAATATGAAGTGACCAATGTTTCATGCTATCGTGGTTTTCAGCAGACTTATATATAATCATGTTTAACTAAATTCAGTCTTAAAAAAGTGTAAAATGCAATGAAAAGGCTACATATTTAGATATACAGTGCATTCTGAAAGTATTCATAGCGCTTTTTCCACATTTTTTTATGTTACAGCCTTATTCCAAAATTGATTAATTCATTTATTTCCTCAAAATTCTACACACAATACCCCATAATGACAATGTGAAAAAAGATTTTTTTGAAATTGTTGCAAATTTGTTAAAAGTAAAAAACCTGAAAAATCACATGTACATCAGTATTCACAGCCTTTGCTCAATACTTTGTTGATGCACCTTTGGCAGCAATTACAGCCTCAAGCCTATTTTTGAATATGATGCCACAAGCTTGGCACACCTGTCTTTGGGAATTCTTTTTTGCAGTACCTCTCAAGCTCTATCAAGTTGGGTGGGAAGCAGGAGTGTACAGCCATTTTTAGATCTCTCCAGAAATGTTCAACAGGATTTAGGTCTGGGCTCTGGCTGGACCACTCAAGGACATTCACAGAGTTGTTGTTAAGCAACTCCATTTATTTTTTGGCGGTGTGCTTTGGGTCACTGTCCTGCTGGAAGATGATAACCAAAGGTCAAAGCTGTAACTTTTTTTTATTCTATAAGGCTAGTCTTTATTTTTCAGGTTTTTTTGTTTTTAATAAATATGCAAAAATTTCAAAAAATCTTTTTTTCACATTGTCAGTATGAGGTATTGTGTGTAGAATGTTGAGGAAATAAATTAATCCATTTTGGAATAAAGCTGTAACAAAAAACTGTGGAAAAAGTGAAGCGCTATGAATATTTTCCTGATGCACTGTATTTAATTTTTTAACACTCATATATCTTCAGAATCAACAACTTTTTATAATGTATGACTTGAGTGTTATATGGCTATAACAACTGTACAATGTCTAATAAAAAAAATTATCTAATATTTAATTAAATAGAATTTGAGGATTTCAAATTATAATTTTTTTTTCTCTTACTAAAACAATGCATTTTTTTACATTAACATTCATTCATTTAGCTGACGCTTCTATCCAAAGCGACTTTTCAACAATTTTATGCATCTTGTATGGGTCAGAATATACCAAATGCATTATAAGAGGGTTCAAGCACTTCTATTTATATGTCAAAAGGAGAAAAAAGTGCATTAGTCAAGCCATTCTATTGCTTGCATGCAGAGACGCAAACAAGCGCCACTTTTTGTGTTGCACGCACTGACACATAATTTCATGTATGAATAGATGAATGGGACACCATTGATATCTACTGTATGAAGCCAAATAAAAGGTGCATACAGTACAGTGCACACTATGAGTCCAGCCTGCACTATTGGCCCACTTCCCTCAAGGTTTCTACTTTTGTCCAGAACAACTGGGTTAGCAGAAAAAAATAATAGAGCAGAAGGAGAAGTGAAAGATAGTTCAGTAAGAAAGATTTTTGAAAGCTCGAACAGGCAAAAAATGAGCAGGTTTATTAAGAACAGACGCAATATTATCATGGTCTCTTTAATTGGAGTCTCTCTTTTTATTTTTTTGCAGAAAAGTGTGAAATCTAGTCAACTCAGAGGTGTGAATGCCTCAAAGAGTGTCTTTTATCTTATCAAGGAAAATAAGAATAGAAGATGAGAAGCAAGAAAGGGAAAGAAAAAAAAGAAGTGGCGCTTGGATCCTCTGGTCTGTTAATGGGCTGGACCGATGCGTCATTCCTCCTGGATTAGAATTCCGGCTCATATAAATAGGAGGAGTATTTTTATCTCTTGGTCTACTCCTCCACCTCCTCCCCTCTTCCCTTTCCTTCATACTCTGAATAGTATTAATTGCAAATCATTCATTCTGCCTAATAATACACATAATAAAAGCAACAAACGCCATCAGAAGGCATTTATGACTTTGTCGAAGGCTCTGCAATCTCGGAGCGCAATGAGTTTGGGAGGACAAAAAATAAGGTCTTAAGATGATCAGAGGGGGCAAAATGAGAACGGGAGCGATAGATGGACAGTGCGGAGATGGCTGGCTTCAATGGGATATTTAGCTGCTGCCCAGATGGTCCGAGGGTGGGAATAAACAAAGTGTTAATCACCATTACAAAAGCGCATCATGAAACATGCCATCGGGAATATTAATGGATAATAATAAGATGTTTTAGTCTTTAAACCTTTAATGTGATGACTGATACTTTGTACACTGCAAAAAATGCCATTCTTAGAGGTTTAGCCTTGTTTCTAGTCCAAATATCTATAAATATAAACACCAAGACACATTTTCTAAACTAGCACAAAATATTGTCTTATTTTCAGAAATAATTAGTCATAATAAAGTGAGTTTTTCTTTAAAACAAGCAAAATAATCTGCCAATGGGGTAAGCAAAATAATCTTATTTCAAAGCAAAAACAAGTATATTGTTCTTACGCCATCAGTAGATTATTTTGCTCATTTATTTTTTAACTTATTATTAAAGCAGGACAATATTTTTGCTTGTCTATAAAATGATTTAAGAATATTTAGATATTTGGACTAATTAAGAAAAGCATTTTTGCAGTGTATAGTCATGTTGGAGGTTTGTAAATTATTTTAAGTGTCTACCAAACGTGATATAGGAATAGTAAATGTTCAGTATCATGGCATTTATCAAAAGTGTCCACAAACTGTAATTAAAAGGAAAAAACTAGTTTAGTTCCCACTGAAAAACTTTCAATAATGGTTACAGTCTTTGCTCAAACTAGGGACTTTCGCATCAGGCAGTTAAAGGAATTTAGTTATAGGAACTAGCCAGCAGGCTGGTCCACAAGAACTATTTTTTTCACCGTCACTAGTCATGTATGCCAGCTCATAAACATGGCATTCAAAAAAATTAATTAACTAATGGAGCAAGGCAACAGGTCAATGTCATAATGTATCTTTATGTTGTGAATATTTATGTTACTTCAAAATGCAGTGCCAAAGTTTCATTTACTGTGACATGCATTCACCCAACCAGCATAAACATACACCTCTTTTACTTGACCATACTATGTGGTAACTGTAATTTAGTTCAGCTATTACTATAAAAATGTTTTATGTTAATTTAACCTAATAAATGTAATAAGTTTATCAAGCTTCAACTACTTTTTTTAAGTTTTACTAAGTTTAACTTAATATTTTTAGTCAGTTTAAATGATATAAGTTAAGTTGACTAGAAAAAGATCATTTCAATCAACTACAAAATAATTGGAAAAAAACGTTTAACTGCAATTAAAAACATTCCTAGTTCAAATGATGCAACCATAAAGAGAGTACTTCTGCCAATAGTTCCAGGAACTTGGAAAAAATTCCTTGGTACAAAAGCCCCATTTAATGGTTCTACAAAGAACCATGCAGAAACTTCTGAATTGCACAAAAAAGTTCTACGTGTGTTCTTTTAGTATGTTTCTGTTTAGAAAAAAGGTTTCAAAAAGAAGTTTTCACTTGCTGTTTTTTCATACCCAAAGGACATTTCAGTCGACAGTTGTTAGAAGACATTTGGTAACACTTTATAACTACACACTATGAATCATCTATTAAGCATTAGCAAATCGTGAATTCATTATTTGTTAAGCATGGACTCTAGTTAGTTAGTAAGCAGTTTATAACTGCAGATACAAATGCCTTGACTTAAAAACACATGTATAATGTGCTTAATTGTTCTTTCATACTTTGTTACTAATTAACTTTTCATGACTAAATTAAGTATTGCATTATTTACAATTCGCTTGTATTGAGGAGTTGTTGTTTTTTTTACAATCATTTAGAATGAGTTAGTAAGTGATTAATAAACTATTCATATCAAAACGTATATATTATTTCTCAGGCATATACTAATAGTTCATTTGTATGTTAATAAATGCTTTATTAACTCAACTTCATCTAGTTGTGTGACCTAATCTAAAGTGTATTTAGTGTATTTATAAAGACTATTTATGCTTTATAAACCCCTTATAAATGACGATTAAAGGCTCAGTATCAAATGAACATTACATCTTTGCAATCTTATCTAAAAAAATAACAGTGTCAAAATATAACATAAAATTGGATAATATAACAACATAACAATTGAACAATATATTATGATACAACATTTCAAAGTAATGCAGTAATTTTATTTTAAGATGGCAAAGATTTATTTTTCACATTTAGATACATTTGTGTATCTTCAAATGAATAGAAATGATGTTTATTTTCTTTTTTTCCTGTTTAGAATATAACTAAGTCTTTAATTGTTATTTATAAGAGATTTAAAAAGCATAAATAGTCCTCGCTTTAGATTAGGTCACACAACTGGATGAAGCTGAGTTAATAAAGCATTTATTAACATACAAATTAAATATTACTATATGCCTGAATAATAAAATATATACATGTTATTAATCATTAAGCACATTATACTGTATATTTGCTTAAAATTCAAGTATAGAGCATTTGTATCTGCAGTTATAAACTGCTTAGTAACATCTGTTAATGTAGAGCTAATGCTTAACAAATAATGAATTAACCCTTTGCTAATGCTTAATAAAGTATTCATAGTGTGTAGTTATTATAATGTGTTACCAGATATTTTATTATTTATATTTAACTATTAAGAATCTTTTGTGGAATAAAAAGGTCCCAGGATTGTTCATGTCACCAAATTGCGAAATATGCTATCCATCTCAGATGCAGAAAAGCTAGTTCATGCTTTCATGACTTCTAGGCTGGATTACTGTAATGCTCTGTTTGCTGGTTGCCCAGCATCCTCTATTAACAAACTTCAGCTAGTACAAAATGCAGCTGCCAGAGTTCTTACCAGGTCTAGAAAATATGATCATATCACCCCAATTTTATCCTCCTTACACTGGCTGCCTGTTAAGTTTCGTATTGAATTTAAAATATTGCTTCTCACCTATAAAGCCTTAAATAACCTAGCTCCTGTTTATCTAACCAACCTCTTGTCTCGCTACAATCCAACCCGCTCTTTAAGATCTCAAAACTCAGGGCTTCTTGTAGTACCTAGAATAGCTAAATCGAGTAAAGGAGGTCGAGCCTTCTCATTTATGGCCCCTAAACTCTGGAATAGCCTTCCTGATAATGTCCGAGGCTCAGACACACTCTCACTCTTCAAAACTAGATTAAAGACCTATCTTTTTAGCAAAGCATACACTTAGTGCATTACATAGCGGTGTGACGCATGATGTGCCCCACACACGATTTTGCTTCTTGTTTATATACACTATGAACAGCAGCTACGCTAATTATTCTCCTTATTCTGTATTTCCACATGGGGGTACTCATCTCGAGGCCCTCAGACTATGCAGTGCCACTGATGCGATCCAAGACCAGCGACGAGACGATTCCAAGGCTCCCGGACCAGGCCGTATCCTGAGCTGCTGCTATGGTGGTCATGATGGAGAGCATAAGACTGATTCCTCTGATGCTCCAAGGACAGACGTGTCTTCGCGGAGGTCCAGCTACTGCGCCTAGACTGCAGCTCTGCACAAGACGTTTGGCCATAGGAGAAATGGTCGTGCCCAACTGAGCCTGGTTTCTCTCGAGGTTTTTTAAATTCTTCACTTTCGCCAATTGGTGAAGTTTTTTCCTCGCCGCTGTCGCCACTGGCTTGCATGGTTCGGGATCTGTAGAGCTGCGCATCGATGGAATTGCTCCTCAGTGTTTGGACTCTCAGTAGTGATTATTAAACCATACTGAACTGAGCTAAACTAAACTAAACTGAACTTAAACACTGAAAACTGAACTGACACTTTTCAATTCACTATAAACTTCCATGTGAAGCTGCTTTGACACAATCTACATTGTATAAGCGCTATACAAATAAAGATGAATTGAATTGAATTGAATGTATAACGGATGTTTTAAATTTCGAAAAATTCCCTGGCAGATGATATGTAGTAACCATTGACTTACACAGTAGGAACTATAATCCTATGGCAGTATGGAACGCAAATTTTCTCCAATGGGGACAATAAAGTGTAGAAATGATGAAGTATGAAAAGTTTGGCTACCAACATATCTCATAATTTGTTCTTTTGTGGGAGCAAGAACCCCATATGTAGGTCTAAAACTAGTAGAGGCAGAGTAAACGATAAGTGAAGAACCTGTAGCCAGTTCATGTAGTGTCTGCTGCCACCAAGTGGCCCGAGTGCTCACATACTGCACAGTATGCATTATCACATATACACACATCTACTAAAATATTAGATATTTCACAAATGCAAACACATGCATCACGTACACACCCAAATAGAAGGTCTTCCCAGAAACACATTTACACACATGGAGCTCAATAATGTATCATGCTGTATGATGGCACCTTAATAATTTACCCCTCCTCCTGCGACAGACCTGCATTGCTCCCAGAGTATAGTATCAATTGAAACTCCCATTCATGATTCATGAGGCAAAAATTGAAGACATGTATTTTTCCATTAGCATGGATTAGGCTGGCTCGAGGTTTTGGCACGTGGGGGTCTGATAGCACAAATATACAGGCCTCCAGAGGACTGTGAACATCGCATGTATGTATTTTCACACCAAGAATGAACCCTGGCTGCATGACACATATGAATTAATCAGCATTGCCAAAGGGTGTTTATCCTTGGAAGTGCTCTCGCTTTTAGATTTAGACGTGTGGTTAGCTGTAAGTGAAAAAGCAGGTGATGGAAATTTCCCACCATGCCCGCAATCTGTCCTCTTCCCCCAGTAAAGTCAGCAGATTGCATTTTCTGATAAGACAACCAGCCTTCTCCATTAAACAGCATTGCCATGACGCCTGAGGAATAGTGAGGAAACACTTCAGCATTCACCTCAACACCTACCATTACTGTTAGTAGTGCTGTCTTACGCTGGAGGAACCATTCTGCTAATGGTAGCTAAAATCCATCATTGTGCTTTTCTGCTATTATGAACACAGTGTGTAATTACGCTCGCTTGACAAATACTTGGGGGTTTCGAAAAGCGCCTTATCATTTCCAAGCACTTTTGGTGAAGTAAATGGTTAAAAAAGAATAATAATAAACGGCATAAATGTACCGTCAACAAAAGGTTTGTCCGATTTTTCAGACTACATCACTGCGGCTCTCTGATTGGAGGAATTGTGTGAGGAGTAATGTAGTTTTTTAGCATGGTTATTAAAAGAGTTCTAAAATAAAATCAAAGTCACTAAAAATATTTTAAATAACACATTAGGAGTAAATATTACTACAGGGTAATATTTCTTAATTAAAGAGTAGTAATTTGTCAACCAATCAACATATGTATACGTTACATCCCCACACCAGTAGGTGGAGACAAATGGCTGTTTACGAATGAGTCAGTTAATGACTGAATAAATCAGCAGATTAAATAACCAATTTACTCAATACAGATCACAATAAGGACTGCCCGATGGCTCGGGGCCAGCATGTGAGACGCTCGGAACAGTAGACAGGATCGTTACTGGTCCAATCGGGCTGGTCCAATGGTCCAATTGGGTCCAAACACCCATACACACTCATTCACACACACTCATCATTCACCTATAGCACATGCCTTTAGACTGTAAGACTGAAACCAGACCACCCGGAGAAAACACACATATACACAAAGAGAACATGCAAACTCCACACGAGTCGAACCAGCGACCTTTTTTCCTGTGAGGTGACAATGCTAACCACTGAGCCACCGTGCTGCCCTTGAATAAACATTCTAAACTTTAAACACCTTAAAGCAATGTAAACATCTTTTTAACATCTGAAAATTTACGTCAAATAGACATTTTGTAAGTGAGAAGGCAAACTAAGGCCATGTCCACACGTACATGGTCATTTTTATAAATGGCGTTTTCCCTGCTTTTGTTTTAAAAAAAATCTCAGTCCAGATAAAAACGACAAAACGCACGGTGATGCATGTTAGGGGCCAAATCCACAGGTGGCGATAATGAAACTTTAATGCTGGGTTCACACCAAATGGAGAATCACGTTTTTTCGTGAGTAAACTGCATACAAGTCAATGCAAATAAAATATGCAATTATACACGAAGATGTGGAATTTGCTTCATTTGCATCTTATGTTTTTGCTGTAAACCCAGCCTTGTTGGCCAGTCAGATAGGAGAAAGCGTGCACGCTAATGTTATGATGCGAAAACTCCAGTTGTAGCGTCCACACTGTACCTGCAGTTTCAGAAAATCATTACCCTGGCTGGAGTGTTCAGAAAATGTAGTTTCAGTCACCCGATACTCCGTTTTTGTGTTTTGTTCGCATTTTGAAAATACCAGAGTTTCTGTGGACAATGCCTTATATATGTGGACAATATATATATATATACGTCTTCCACATGTAAAAACAAACATCAAATAGAGGTCTCTGCAATGTATTACGAAGAAACATACTGTAGCTCATCCTAACAAATTCTCTTTTAAATGTCATATAAATATCAGATTGTCCAGCCTGACCTCGCAAGCAAACGCAAGTATTTTACATTTTGACAGTTTAGTGGCGAAGTCAGTTTAGTGGCGAGTTCATTCATACGAAAATGTATGATTTTAGAAAGGAGGCATGGCATCCATCCCCGCTCTTAAGCCCAACCATCATTAGGGGATGAGCAAATCAAACTAAATTGTACGAATGAGATCATACGAATTCATACGAATTAGCCACTAAATCAAAAAGTTACAAATTGCCGTGAGACTGTGTTGGATTGTCAGGTGTTTTTTTTCCAGGCAAAATGTAGTCCTTATAGAAATTCATACAATACGTGTACAAGATTTTCCTTTCAGATTTCACATCAGGTTCATTCGATTGTGCAAATTCGCCACATTCATCCACATCAACAGCTCTGCTTGAAAGTGACTTCCATGTGGCCTGTACTGCAAACAAAGCCACCCCACTGATTCCAGACCTTTTGCCCACATAATCATGAAATTTGTCTAACCACATTTGAACTCAATATTTAGACCTGTTTTTTTATACTACAACTGCTATTTATCCATCACTTAAAAACCTGGTAATTGCTCCAGTCGACTTTCCTCACCTTGCATCACAATCCACAGGAGATTTAGCCCAGTTAATCAACCACTGTCAAAGGAAGGACGCTTCACCCCTTATACCTTCATCCACAGGTGCAAGGTCATTAACACTGCTAAACGACTGTCCCACACACACACACACACAACCAGGTGTTAAAAATCCCAGTCTCTTCCTTACCTTTTTTTCCCCTTCTTCATCCTCCGTATTCACTATAGCAAGAAATTTGTTTAAATGACTCCACTGCGGTGTTGGAAATATGCAGCTTTAATTCTGAAACCCCTGAGCCTTTATTGCCATTTACATCCTCATTACAAATGACCAGGAATCCATTAGGTTCCTGTCATCCCCCGTATCTCATTAAGACGGCCTCTATCTCCTGAAGGCCCGGCCCAGGGACAAAAAGAAAGTCAAGATCAAGCACCTTTCAGGAGGATGTTCACATACTGATGAGGCGACAGGGTGCCGCCACTGGCCCTCTATCTGTCTTTATTTGCAAAAGGAGAATTCCTTGGATATATATATATATATATATATATATATATATATATATATATATATATAAATATATGTATACGGTAGATAATGCCACAGCAGAGAGCAAAAGGTGAGTTTTATGAAATGCACATGAAGGGAACGGGTTGACCTGTAAGCCTATAGGGACACAGTCATAAAAAGAACCGGTTTTTCCACTTCCACAATGTAGCATGAATACATACTGTATATACTGTAGATAACCTGTTTTATTCAGGCTATTTGAACTCTTGTCCATATAAAGAAAAGCAGTACTAAGGTGTAATAAGGGGTATTACAAATTACTCAACATTTCAATATAAGTTTAAAGAAATGGCTAAAAGTGAATCAAGTTTGTAATCATGTGTAACCTTTTTATTGTTTTTTTATTTGTTTGTATGTAATTTTACTGATATTGCATGTGTAATAATGTGTTTTTGATTTAAGGTTGCCTTTTTTAAATCTGGCAGGGGCAACAGAATTATTAGAAATTAATTGCTTATTGACAGTTTTATCGTAAAAAAAATGAAAAGAATAAAAAAAGACTACAGAGACAGAGTAAAAGCGTCATAATTAAAACAAGTTACTACAATTATTGCAATTAAATAATCGTTACGGTTCTAAATTCTAAATTAGAATTACACAGAGGAACGATAATGTTGGAATCACTTTTAGAACTTTTGATGTATCACAGTCCAATCAGAATCTGACTTAGGGTGCACTCCTATGCTATCCGAACAGGTTGTTGCTAAATTGAATATGGTTGTGGCCAGAAGTTAATGAGATTTATTTTATTTATTATATTTTCCATTTATTGTATTTTATTAACGTCTACCCCACCCCACCCCAACCGAACCATCACAGTAATGTCAAAACAGTAGTTGTACCGAGTATTATTTATGCTATCTATTAAATTACCCAATAAATTGTATTTTTTGACGCCTACCCCCACCCCAACCCTAAACCCAACCGTCATAGTACTGTAAAAATATGAATTATTGCTATACAGTGCCATAAAAAGTTATGCTATATTTATGTGCATATCGCACTTCCAGCCAGCTGTGTATCCTATCTAGACTTTACCATCCGAACCGTGCCCAGTCGCGTTTCCTGGTTTATTTGACAAGTGTGAGTGCTTCGAATCAGGCCCTGGACCAGTTGGAAGCGCTGTACCAAAGCTTGGATCAGTTGGGCTTTGGCATGGTACACTTGTAATGTAAGTGTAAAGTGTGCCTGAGCGTGAAACTGAAGACACAAAGTCACTTTTAAGGGACTGTTTCATATGGATGTATTAATCATTCTTACTTTTCAATGAACGCAAACTGTCGTAGTTTATCAAAGACGCAAACCCCTCGCTGCACGTCAGCTGCACCATCAGCAAACCTCCTAATACCTGCAGCACGATGACTTTTATTATCTTTTATGAGCGTCAAAAGTGGTGGATCTGTTCTGCAAAATTTTTGACTGCATGTCACTGCATCCCAAACGGCTAAAATTATATAACTAAAGCAATCTCCACTGCACTGAGCGAGAGCGCTTCTCTTCCTCTTAAGTCGCATCATCGATGACGTAAGCGTGCTTCGGTTCGGAAGGCAAAATGCAGTGTGAGTGCAGGCCATCGGGGGAGAGGGGAGGGGGGGACACTCGCGCTTCAGCACAATTCCAAGGTAACTGTACCTATTGTGAGGACACCCTTAAATGAACAGATTATGATGAACAGAACATTGGTGTGGATGGCAATATAGTTACATTTACATTATCTTAAGTATTATTGTATATGAATACTCAACAATTAATTAAATGGGATTTTTCAAAAATATTTTTTAAAATAGCTACATTTTAGATATAGTTACTGTTATGATGAAAAGACAACAATGATAAGAAGCATATTATCAGAATATAAAATAGAGGTATTTGTGTTTTTCTCAAAATTACATCACAACATCTTATTATTATTAAAGTTGATAGTATTCTGATAAATAAAGTTATTATTCAAAATAAAGTTATTCTGTAGTGAAAACAAGTTTCCATATTAACAATAATTTTAGAATTGTTTGTTTATTATAAGTAATTAGATTTTTTTTGCCTCATGTTCAATGGGGTATATGCACAGAGACTTTTAACCTCTGCTCTTCTGGTGAACAGTGTTTCCATTATAAAATTGCCACGTTTAAGGTCTGACTTCTTTAAAAATCAGTGATCTTCATTGCCTGATAGATATATAATATTAAGTGGGTCTCAGACCAGACAAGAAGCACTGCATTAAATTCCATTTTCCCTCACCATGTCTTTCAAATATGACAGCTTATTATACAGTAGTATTTTCAAAGGAGTTTCTGTGCTAGCCTGCTGATCCTGGCGGCGCTAGTGGTTACAGGGTTTTCATCACATTTTACGCTTGAACAACTAAATGAATGCTTAAGTCTATTTAACTGAATGTATTTTAATTACATTACAACATCGATGCTGTAAAAGTAACCTTATGAAATTGAAAATAGTCACATTAATCTTTTATCATTGGCTGAAAAACCGTTGCATGTGCATATATATATAT
>CAIGQZ010000320.1:2925873-2940722 GCA_903798205.1 Danio tinwini | reverse complement strand
ACACACACACACACACACACACACACACACACACACACACACACACAATTATATATCTATGGTAATCTAAAGTCATACTAGCAACATCCCAGATGAACACCTGAATTCCTGTAAATATTATTTTAATATTAGTAAAATAGAAAAAAATTTTATTTAAATATATTTTTTACATATATTTTATATTATATATATTATATCTTTATTATTTTTAGAAACCTTTAACATGTACTAACAAAAACAAAACAAAATTATTAAAAAATATATAAATAAAAATTTAATAAAATACAAATTACAATTACAAGTATGAAAATAAATAAATGCATGTACATACACATACAGTACAATATAAAGGTATCAAAACTATGGTAAATTATTAGCAGGTGATCCAAGATATAAGTTATATGGACAAAAGATTCAGCTTTTAGCAAGATCCATATTTTGAATATTTCAATTTTACTTATTCCAGGTATTGAGAGCTACTCGTCTAGTTTTAGTTTAAACAGTACTGCTTACCTGGAACTCCAGCCACACCCCTGTCCAATCCAGTACCACCAGCCCGAACCTTATGGGCTCCTCCCTCTCCCAGTGGCCCCACGGTAAACTGGAAGGGGCTTCCAGGAACATGCTGACCCCTGTATTTGACATTGACAGTGTGAGGGCCCATCTCATGTGGCACAAAACGCACGCTATAGGTGCTGTCTTCTCCCTCAATAATCTCAGCGTCCTCCGTATTCCCACTGGGACTCGTCACCTGTGCAGTCATCTCCTGTGTACCCGATTCACCTGAGAGAGGAGAGACATGTATGAGACATTTCACATAAAATTCAGGCATTTCTCCCATAAAGCTGATGTTCTGGCTGGACTTTTCTGCAGAGCTGACGGCTGCTCACTTTTTCCAGCCCAGCTCTTCTGTCATAAACCTCTGCAGTGGAAAGAGTTTGCTCACTTCGGCTGAAAACCCCATAAACACGTCCATACCATGACATCATCACACACACATACACACAACAAAAAAAGTCATAACAGCAGAAAAAGTTTTTATTCTGCTATCAATAACCTTTGTGGATATAGATTTATATCCATATATAAATCTATATTAATATAGCTATACTGTATGAACATATGTTCAAATACATCTTTGAATTTAGATATAATTACATATATATGCACATATTTGTAATCTCAATGGTTGAAAAAAATATATGTAAACAGCCATTTTTGGAATATTTTGAAATATATGTTGGATATATGATATTTTTTTTATATTTGTAATCCAAATATGAACCTGAACTTGCATATATTTCCATATATCAGATTTCTATATGAAAATATAAATATTGAAAGGATGAGTAAATAGTAAAAAAAATCATTTTGAAGCTATAATAATTCATTAACACATGTGCCCACACACACACACACCCTCTGATTGTCGGCCCTGGGGACTGTTGAATGGTCCCAGGCTCTCCCTTCCCAGGAATCCACCGAAAACATCTCTGAAGGGGTCGCCCCCCACCTGGGTGCTTTCCTCCACCCGCACCTCTCGTTTGGTCTCGCCCGCACGGGTCTTGCTGATCTCGGTGCGCTCTGTGCGTGTGTAGGTGTGGCTGCTGCGAGTGAAGGTACGCGTGAGTCTCTCTTGGGCTGATACCATCTGAAACCAGTTCCCTACAGCCCGAAACATAGAGAAAAAAGGAAGAAGGAAGGAAGGAAGCAATGAAAAAAAGAGGAACCGGAAATGCATGCTTTTCAGTACTGTAAATCTAGATCAAAACACTTTCTTACAGGACCTAATTCAAGAGACAGAAAGTGACACGTGTGACAGCGGGAGTCAGTGAGAAACAGCTGGAAAAAAAAGAGACAAACTAGCCCGCTTTCCTACTGCAAAGTAATAATATGTAAGAGATACTGGCCATCACTTCATGTACAGTACAGTAGTGCAAGTAAAACAACAAGGGTTCATGGTGCCATGAAGTGAGTTAGCGGCTAATGTTGCAGTCTTTAGCATCCTTGTTTGTTGTGTTGAATTCCAATGCCAGATTCCCAGAGCAATGTGGATACAACCAGAGCATTTAATTATCACTTTACTATTCTGAGGAGCTGTGAATAGCATTGAAACCACACTACTGAAGCTGCTAGGTCGTTTGAATGGAGTATGTAGAGTAATACGCACTAATTTGATTCATACTACATAGAATCCATAATTTTAATGGTTTTTCACACTGACGAACAATAACAATCTGTTAATTTGTAGAAATGCTTTTCATTTGGCATTACCTTCTTGTAACCAGCAGGTGTCAACAGTGTGCTTTTAGCGCATCTGATCAGTGAATCCAGCTTGCGATATGTAATCAATCTAATCAAACCTTAAATTTAGCAATCGCTAACAAAAACAACACAAATTATTTTCACCAGCATTTTCAAAGGAAGCAACCCAAAGATGCTAAAGCTAACAATGCCTGGCTTGCATAACTTCTATGTATTTTTTATCATTATTTCCCATGGAAAAACCATCTGTTTTAAGACCATAGTCATTACCTTTAAATTATAATTTAAAAAAGGGCTTTTTATATGTTTTAACATGTACCTTTCCCTTTTACCACAGTAAAGCTCAAAGTGTCTTCTTTCCAATGATACCCAGTTTGTGTTTGTAGCTTACTGGAGTCAGGAACTGTTACAATTTAAAGCTAGGTAGGTGTAAATCCCCAAAATTGAGTGATGGGTAACAGGTTAACATCAAGCAGTGCATTACCACAATGGCATCTGTAGATTTTGAATTGCACAAGCCCTTTTTATTTATATAAAGTAGAATATATTCAGAATATATAAATTCTGTATGGCTGTTAGTGTTTTATCGTTTCTCTATATATTAATCGTTATGGTTGTGGTCTGAACTCTGCTGTTGTTTTACATTGGTGTACACAGGCTTTAAGTCTCACCTGGAATCTTGAGATTAAGGTCACAAGTGCTGCCCACTGTGGCGATAGACGGCGCTTGCCTCTTCCTGGTGATACTTTCCTTCATTCTTCCCTCACCCAGAACCTTCACAGTGAATGGACTCCCTGTGGAACAGCATGAAGAGTTTAAAAGAGTTGCTCCCTTCGGATGCATCCCAACAAGAGACTCGTGTTTGAGTATTGTTCTTGTACCTGGCACATGTTGGTCTGCAAATTTAATGTTGATGATGTAAGTTCCAGGTTCAGTGGGGCAGTAGGTCACTTTGCATGTTCCATCGTCCACATCCGAACAATTGATGTCCACCTTGCTTGGCCCCTCAATGGACAAACCAAGACCTCCATATCCTAAGGTACGAGCCAGAGACGATACTTTAGGATTAAAATATCCAAGCGTAATCGTCTACTTAGTAAATCCAACCACCATAAATCCCTTATTATAATTCTTTCTTGGTTTTTTATGGTGGTACAGTAGTATCTCGTCTTATCAGAGAAATGTCTGTTTCAACATGCCTATCACTTTCTTTTTCAGCTGTGAACAATAACTGGGGGCTTGTTTAGGAATTTGATGGAGGCATCTTGGTGGGTATGTGATCTTGTTCCAATGATCAGCTGGTGCACTGGGAAGTAAGTGAATTTAGTGACTTAAATAATTCAATCCAATTCAATTCGATTCAAGTGTATTTGTATAGCGCTTTTCATAATACTTATAGTTCCAAAGCAGCTTTACAAAAGCTCCACATTATTATCAAAATTTGAAATTAAGGTGTGAGCAGGATGGATAGTACAGCAATCAAGCATAAACATAGTTCATCTGCACGGTTATACACAGGTCTAATGTGCTTTTTCAAAAAGGTTATATGTATGTGATATATTTTCAATGGTGTCATCAGATTATTACAATAATAAAAAAAATAATTTGTGTATTGATCAAGAGATAATGGTGATAATAGTGGTGAACAAATGTAAATATTGATAAATACTGATATTAGTGGTGTACATTTTTTTAAAGTTTTTGATTTTGTACCTGCAGTATGTGTCTGACTTGTGTTAATTCTTCTATGTTTTTTGTGAATGGAAGGTTATGTAGAGTAGATCACTGTAGTTGATTTGGCTTGTGTCCATGCACACCTTTAATAGGCTATGTATTTGACTTTATTCTGCTTAAGCTACTTATTTGCTTAAAAACTGAATCATCTGTTGATATGACACGCATTATTGGCATTCTAGGGGAACGTTGATTAATGTACACTGTCCCTTGTTGTGAAATAAATAAATTAAAGATAAACTGAAGACTCAACACATCCTAAAGAATACCATTTACCTGCACTTCTGGTGTCCACAATGAACTCAGCCACTTCAAAGGTGTGTCCTTCAATCAGACCTTTTCCAGACACCTTCACCTTACTGGCATCTCCGATCTCCGACTGGCCCACCATGATCTTGAACGGGCTGTTGGTCACGTGTTTTCCATTCTTCTTCACGCTCACCACATGCTCGCCCACCTCTTTAGGAGTAAATGATATTCCTGATGGCAAAGAGAAATAGGACTGAGCTCTTTTTTCTGAATATTTTATAGGAATTACCTAACAATATCTAACAAAAAAGAAAGGCCTCAGGGTTTGGCTTTACATCAGAAGCCTTTGTTGGGCTGATAGTCAATTCCCTTTGAAATTGCAGAAAGGATCTCAAATCAGGCTTTGAGGCAAATACTACAGCTCATAAAAAAGTTTCAGTGTCAGGACAATTCTTTTTTTATTGTGTGTGTGTGTCCATGAACCATTAATAAATCCTGCGTGAACTCCAATGGAAATATGTATGATTTTCATTGTATCTATAAAGTCCATGTGTAAATCAAAGTGTACACTGTTTATTTTGGTAGCTCACATTATTATTCTTTAGGTTAACAATAAATTGGTGGAAGTTAATTCACTGAAAATAATAATTTTGTTAATCTTCATTCAAAGTCTGGACATTTGCTTCTGCTTACTGTTTATTTGCTATGATGCACCACAAAAAAAAATAGCCCGCCTCCTACTCAATACTCTGTTTCAATACTTTTTAAAGCCAAGCTCAAGACCCACTTGTTTAAAATGGCTTTTAATGCATAGTAGCACTGACACTTATCTCTGTTTTGATGTTTTGCTGTATTTTATTGATATTCCATGTACTGTTTTTGCATTGTTTGCTTTTTAGTTGTGTTGTATAATTTGTTTTTACTGGTTTAAAGCACTTTGGTCAAGCTTGATGGTATATAAATAAAGTTTAATTGATTAATTGATTGAGTACAGAATACAAAAACCTACTAAAATAAAAGTCTCAGCAACTTCTGGTTCACACAGACTTTAAAAATCCCTTGGTACCTGTATGTGTTGGCCAATAATATGATCTGGCCTATTTACAAGTTGCTCTATCAGCTCAGTTGTGACACATGCAGGTGCTGGCAGGTCTGTTGAGTGATTACCGATGTGTCGGTTTGGCAGTCTCTTCAGCAGGCAGGGCTCCTCGTTGCCAGATGGGGCTCTGATGCTCGCAGTCAGAGAGCTCAGGTCTGTCTCCGTGATCTTCAGAGACACGTCTGTGGCTGTGCCAACGTTCAGCTGAGAAGTCCTCATGGAGTCATCACCTTTATCAATAATAATAAAAAATAATAACATGAGGATCCATAATTAATGGTCTTTTTAACATACAACCTCTCACTTGCAACATTATTAATGTCTATGAATGTGTAATTTTTAGGTATGAGTAAATTATTATTCTTTAAATTACTGATAACTATTGCTTCCAGATTTCAAATGAAAATATTGTCATTTCGAGCATTTATTTGCAAAAAATGCCAATAAAGACACTTAATTGACAATAAAGGTAATATGTTCTAAAACTTTGAATAATGCAATAAAAGAGGTTCATACTTATTTTTAAACAACCGCAACTTTTTTTTACTTCAGAAGAGTATATTAACTCTATATTTGTTTGTTTGTTTACTTATTTACTTATTTACTTATTTTTGAAAAACTAATATTCACTAAGAATGCATTAAACCGGTCATTGACAATAAAGAGTACTATGAATTATTATGATAATTTTTATGAATTTATTTTTATTTGTTTATTTATTTGTTTATTTATTTATTTATTTATTTATTCATGAAAAATCATTGACTATAAAGATTTGTATGCATTATTTATTTATCATTGACAATAAAGAATAAACAATATCAATTATTAATCATTGACAATAAAGACTATTATGAATTATTTATTTAATTATGATCATTAATATTAAATAATTAATTTAAAAATGTATTTTTATTTATTTATTTTTTAAAAGTTAATATTTACCAAGAATGCATTAAACGAATCTTGAATGACAGCAAAGTCTTTTTGCATTGCTGCAAAAAAATAATCTTTTAAATAAATTATTCTCTTTTTAATTTCTATTTTAAATATATAAATGCAAATTTTTTAAAAATCGGCATATTAAAATAATATTGAAGAATCATTTGACACTGAAGTAAAGTCCGCTGAAAGCTTTTTCATACCAGGAATAATAATTCTAAAATATATAAAAACATAAAATTGTGAAAATAATTCACAGCATTTTTGTTTTACATTATTTGTTTATAATTCAAATTATAATAACATTTCACAACATTATTCGTTATACTATATTCCTGATCAAACACATGCAGTCTTTGTGAGCATATT
Source organism: Danio tinwini (assembly GCA_903798205.1). Classification (NCBI taxonomy): domain Eukaryota; kingdom Metazoa; phylum Chordata; class Actinopteri; order Cypriniformes; family Danionidae; genus Danio; species Danio tinwini. The sequence goes on along the minus strand of CAIGQZ010000320.1, from coordinate 2,934,064 downwards.
CAAACATTAAAACCTACCCAAAACTTACAAACAAAATAAATAAAATATTTCTTATATAATCATTATAACTGACGAATATGGTGCATTTAAAAATAAGCATTTGCCTTTCGGGTGCAACCCTATTTCCGCGCACTAGAACCGTTTTTTGAAGGGCAAAGTGAGAGTGAGACTGAAAGGGGGGGGGAAACAGCTGCTTCCTGTTTCTTAAAACTCTCCGAAAGGGCCTCCTACATTTAGAAGCAGTTTACAGATGTGGTTAAATTCTCCCGGTGTGAATGCACGCGCACACACATAAACACACACACCAGCTAATTTAGTGATTTGCAGACAATATGGAGAGACATAACTTTGCCCTCTCATGTTCATCCTCCTGCTCTCTCACTTAAATATGGGCACACACAAACCTGTGATCTTGGCTGTAAAGGGGCTTCCAGCGATGTGCTTGTCATCAAATTTGACGATTATGTTGTAGTCTCCTGGGGCTGTTGGCAGGTAGGATACAGTGCAGGTGCCATCTTTGTTATCCTTACAGCTGATCTCTGCCTTGGAGGGTCCTTCCACTGCCAAAGACAGACCACCTGGGAGAAGATGAGAGTGCAATGTGAAACTAATGCAATGTGAATGAATGGGAGGGTCATAGGTTTGCTGTGTGCAATACCTTCTCCAGCATCCTTAGTGACGATTGTGAACGTGGCGGGTTTGTTGACCATCCCGTGACTCAGACCAGGGCCGTAGGCATTCACATGCCCGCTGTTGATGGCATCCACATAGAATTGAAGTGGGCTTCCTGTAGGGAGATATTAAAAGAGAGCCAGAAATTATGGAACAGTCATTAATAGTGTATTTTTAAATCATTAAACTGAATAATTCATAACACTTTCTGTGAAGTCTGTATTTACACCCATTTCGAATGTTATCACTTGATTGAATGAGCGATATCAGTAGTTATCAGCTGATAGATATGGGCCAGTGGAGGACGTCTGCACCTACTGGTAGGCTCAGAAGGCTGTTATCATCCATCCACATGGTTAATCAGCTATACTAATAGAGAAAACCCCAGAGCCAGATCTGCTTTTATATTACTGTGATGGTTAGGTTTAGGGTTGGGGTAGAAGTAGACCTTAATAAAATACAATTAATGGGAAATTTAGTAAATAATATAAATAATTTTCATGGTTAATCAGCTATACTAATAGAGAAGACTCCACATCCAGATCTGTTGTTATATCACTGTGACAGTTGGGTTTAGGGTTGACATAGGGGTAAACGTTAATAAAATACAATTAATGGTAAATTTTATAAATAATATAAATAATTCTCGTTAACTTCCGGACACATGTGATCTATAGCTGACTAACCATGTGGATGGATGATTATTCCAGATGTATTATATAATGCATGCATAATGCCTTATAAACAACGTTATGATGTGCTGTATTGTCTCTTGAATGATACTTAACATAGCTTCAATATAATGATAATAATTTCATTAATTTCATAAGATAATTATAAAATGTCCAGATTTTAGCAGCTTAAATTAGCAATTTTTAGATTGGAGCAGCAAATATCTGTTTTGATACACTCACAAAAAAAATTGAAATACAGTAATTTTATTATTTTTTTAATAATCACAAAGAAAAAGCAAGGAATACATTCAATTAAACAGGAAATATGGTATCTAAAGACTAAAATTGCATTCATAACCAGTGTTATTATTTTTTTTTACAAATCATAATTCTGTATAGTGCACCTGGTATGTGATTTCCATCATATTTGATGTCCATTTCATGCAGGCCCTTCTCAGTAGGGGCATATTTGACTGTCACTGTCCCATCCTTGTTATCAGTGATGTGGGGATGGGCTGTTTTACCAGAGGGCATACGTACCTCACCTGGAAAAATACACACATACAAGAAAAATGTAAATAAATACTGATTTATGCTGTTCAATTTAATTAAAATATTACATACAACAAAAGTTACTTACTTAAGTGTTTCTAAAGAAAGTGCACTGCCATGATTTTAAGTACACATTTAAAAAGTGCAAATTGTAACATTTAACTGAATCACACATAAAAATGTTCTATTAAGTATATTATTTATATATTAAGTAATCTTTTTAGTACAGTATACTAGAGTACTTCTCTTTAAAATAAGTGGTTGTAAAGGCATTGCTATATTTAAAATATTCTTGAAATAGCAAGTTTTTCAAGACTATCTATGCGACTTTTTCATTGTAATCACTTTTGCTGTTTAATAAATAGTAATACCTGTAATCTCCCCCTTTTGCACAGTAAATGGAATGACCAGATTGAATGGGCGAAGCACTGGCTCCATGATGTCCACAGCAGTTACTGGTTCTTCCGTGGCCTAAAAAAATAAGATTTTACCATTACTGCACTGCTAACTAAGTACATCGGGACGATAAAAGACCATGCAAAAGGTTAACAGCTAAAAGCACAAACATTAGACTGGTTGAGCTGCAAAAGCGTAAATAAATCGATAAAAGCAGCAGCTAGAAACAACAGGAAAACAGAGCAAAACAACACCTCTGCAATGGGAGCCACTTCATTAACACTACAAATGCATGATCAGCCAACTAGCCGTTTAATAACTTGTTAAAATGAGGTGTCAGCAGCAAAGCTCATGGGAAATGAAGCAAAGATGGATGGATGGATGAAATGAAGAGTTGTAATGATAAATGCTGAGGAGCAAAGAGTGTTAACTGATGACTACGGGTGCTGTGTACCCAGTGAGGGGTGTAGCCCTGATAGGGGGCGTAGGGCTGCTGTAACTGTAGTTTATCACAAGGTTCCTCGATTATAGGGATGGTATCAGAAGCCTGGAGAAGGAGGTGGTCACATGTTTAGGGTTTCAACACTACACACGTTCGCATGCAGCTAATTCAATCCGACCCACTGAACGGGAATTGAATTGCTAAGTTAAATTCATTCTCAATCAATGAGGTAAAAGTTTATATTAGGGATTTTTTGAAATGACACACCATGCACTGGTATCCATATTTTGATTTAATCTTGATTAATAAACTATACAAATTATACATCATTGTTTGAAAGCTTAAACTCTAACTCTAGGCTAAACCCTAAATCTTTAAATAGAGTAAATACTTTTAAAGACATGACATTCGGATATGTGTGTGCTTTAAAAAATATAACAATCAGCTAAATGCATAAACATTAGTATTAATACATAAAAAAATAAAAAAATAGTTTTCTTATGTAATAAAATCACTACCCAAAAATGACTATCCATAATTCATCGCAACAGAAGGTGCTCACCACCACATGAAAGGGACTGTTCGGAATGTGCTCTCCTCCGAAGCGGATGGTTATTACGTATTTGCCAGGTTCTGGAGCGGTATAGTAGATATCAAATGTCCCATCTGCATTCTCCACCACATCCACATCCAGCTCCGCTCCGTCTGGAGTTGACACTTTGCAAGTGACCTTCCCCTTCCCAGCAGCCTTTGCGTCCACAGTGATAACAGTCTCCTCGCCGATTTGAATGGTGGGTCCGAGTCCAGAGCCTGCTCATGATACAGTAATGACATCAAAAGAGACACAATTATAGTGAAAGTATTATAGTATTTTCATACATAGGAGACACTTTTGCCATTCATCTCATTGATAAAAAGTGGTTAAACTCTACAAAGAAGATTTTCACAAAAACTCACCCAGTCCGTGTCCTCCAATCGACACTAAGAATGAACAAAAATAATGATTTGAAGTCAATAAAGGTGAAAATTTTAACTGGTGAGATTGAATAGTAGTAAAGTAGCAGATCACAGGCATATGTAACACACATTACATGTCTGCAACTGACCTGTCACAAGGCATTTGCTGGCATCTCCACTAGGCAGTGCATGGATGCGGTAGGGGGAGTATGGGATTTCATCTCCACCATATTTGATTGTAATTGTATATCGTCCCGTCATATCAGGAACATAGGACACGGTGTATGTTCCATCTCTGTTATCCCTAATGTTGGCTTTCTTTGGCTTTCCTTCTGGGTCCTGCAAAATAAAAAACCTGTTAAAGTGTATTCACACAAATGGATGAGTGTGTGTGTATCTTGTAAACTCACATATACATAAGATCCCAATTCCTACTTGTAGTCAATATCCAACAAGACAATATTGATCATAAAGAATGCATAGCAAGCATCTCTGACTGTTAGTCATGTAGTGCAAAACCACATGTAGGGTTTAGCCTAAATCTAATGACAGATCAGTCCACAGAGACCACTAGAGGGCAACATTAGGGATATCAGGTCACCCTTGACAAGCACAAAATGATCAAATATGGCTGCCTGGGAGAAATGTTCACTCTCACGTCCAAAAAAAGTACACTTTTGTGCAAGACAAAGATGTTTTTGGATTCTTATGCATGTGTGCCGTTTGAGAGAACCCATTTTGGTTTGAGTGAAGTTTTCTCCCTTTCTTTTTAAAATGAAAGGTAGTATGATTATTAAAAAGAGAAAAAAGAAATAACAATAAAAATAAACGCAAGGATTACCCTCATAAATGACATTTCCCAAGAGCTTTCTTGGCTTTGTCATTCATAGACAGACAGACAGACTGACAGACAGACAGACAGACAGACAGAAAGGGATGGATGGATGGATGGATGGATGGATGTATGGATGGATGGATGGATGGATGGATGGATGGATGGATGGATGGAGATGGAGATGGAGATATATATAGATAGATAGATAGATAGACAGACAGACAGACAGACAGACAGACAGACAGACAGACAGACAGACAGACAGACAGACAGACAGACAGACAGACAGACAGACAGACAGACAGACAGACAGACAGATAGATAGATAGATAGATAGATAGATAGATAGATAGATAGATAGATAGATAGATAGATAGATAGATAGATAGATAGATTAAAACAATACATAGATGCGTAGGATAATCTGTCACACTAAGAAATAACTAAAGAACAAAGCATTATTAAAAAACAAATATGGAACTAGGAAACAACTAGGGGAAAACTATGAAATAACTGAAGGAGAAAAGCAGCCAAAGGAGCGAGGGAACTGGGGTAAGGGGTACGGTTGCAAGGGAATAGGCCCAAGGCTGATGGGATGGAACGCCAGACATGGTGAGTTATAACAATCAGAGGTGGCCAAAAGAAGGGGCCGCCTTACACATCCTCTCCTAAGAATATGGAAGGGGATGGTGCCCTTTACAATGTGGTTCTCCCATACCCTCCTACCCCAGTCCTCCACAAACACAGAGGCCTCCTGCCTGCACCCATCCGGACCCTACAGCGACAGCAGGGAAGGGGTCAGAGGTCAGGGCAGAGGAAAGCGAAGGGGGGACATTGGCCGTTAAAGCACATGTGATCACCTGTGTCTTAAAACATGTCAAAGAAGAAGCCTGATTGAGTGGCAATGTAGCTCACCAATATCTGTACAGTGAGAAGACCTTCTCCTGCATCCCGCGCATCAATGGTGAACTCCACTGGTAGACTTGCAGGAACACCTGAAGCATTCAGACCTGGACCGCTGGCACGAACTTTACTGGCATCATGAGCAGGCAACACCTTGATCTTGAATGGACTGAAAAGGGAACACATATAGACATATGCCAATATTCAGTAATTCAGTATATCATAATGATGAACATGCACAATATTGATATCATGGGCACTTAAAATACAGTGAATAATTTATTACTTAACAATATTCACATTGTAATTGCAATAGTTCTTACAATAACAACAAATGCTTGGAGACTTAATTGGTTATTTAGCTTAACAGTTTTTTTATATTTACACATTAATCTGGCCTACTACATGCTAAAATATTGTTGAAAAATTCTGACTATATATAGGGCTATTGTACGTTAACACTGTGCAGTAAGCCTCCAACTTTTTAAATTAGTTAATTTAACTCACAATGAAAACTACAAAAGCTTCTATTAATCTAATATGACCATTAATTTCTTAGCTAATTCCCAATAACCTGTTAAAATTAAAGTCATAATTAATTTTATTAAATATGACTTAAAAACTAATATATTTGTGTTTTTTTTTCTATTATTAGCATAGTAACTGCACTTTATAATTCTTTTGCAATCCAGTTTGGTTGATACATTTGTCTACCCTAAACATGTATAAATAAGTATTTTAGTAATCTTCTTAGCAAATTAGGTTAATATCATGATAATACTCTATATCATGATAAATGTTTCAGCAATTAATCACAACAATAAAATCATAATCATAAACACTTACATCCTTGATCTGGAAATTTTAGTCATACCACACAGTCTGCGTGCTTCATTAATATTAATACTTGATGAATACATTAAAGCAGTCCGCTCACCTCCGTGGCACTTCTTGGTCTGCATATTTGACACACACAGTGTAAGGTCCATCTTTAGCAGGAGTGTAGACTACTGTATGTGTGCCATCACCATTGTCTGTGATATTCACTGGCTCTGTCATCCCTAAAATAATAACACAGTTGATATCTCTGAATGCTTGTCATCTTGTCCAGGCAACTGTAAAACACTCTTAATGAATCTTTTTCAGTATGTTTTGTTTACCTGTAGGTCCATACAGCAGAACCTCCAGTGGGGCGAGGCCAGCCTTGCTGCAGTCTACAGTGAAGGTTTGTGGGACATGTGCTCTTACTCCACTGCCCAGACCAGGACCAGTGCATTTGACCTTACTGGGGTCCACCAGCTCCCTCACAGGCACCCTAAATGGACTACCTAAACACTCACAGAAATCATACGTTTAGTTTTTCTTTATAAAACAATGAATCAGGTATGAAATATTCAACTGCTAAATCATTCAACTGTCATGATTATGTCTTAAAAATGTCTTCAGCAGCACTCTCATATTCTCAAAATGCTGAAATGTGATGTCAATGCATAATTAGGGCACTGAGATCACTCAGAAGCAAACTGTGAAATGAACTAGACAGAAGGAAATTGCATCATACCTGGGATAGGCAGACCTCCGAAAGTAATGTTGACGTCATATTCTCCTGGAGTGAAAGGAATATATTCCACGCTGCAGCTGCCATCTTTGTTATCTTTACAAGACATCTTAGCTTCTGATGGACCCTCAATGGCCAAGCCAAGACCACCTGTGCCAGCTCCTCTGAAATAGAAGAAATATAGACATTTAAAATAAATACACTTCTACATGTTCATTTTCAGCAGTATATGTTTGTATATGTACCTGGTCTCCACAGTGAAGCGGTTTGGCTTGTTGACCAGACCTTCTTCCAGACCGGGACCATAGGCACGAACACGGCTGGGATCACAACCTTCAGCCACCGCCACCCTAAACGGGCTCTTTGGGACAGGTACGTCATCATATAGTACCTCTATCAGATGCACACCTGCATAAAAAATTAATTGCAGCACTCTTTTATCTGCAGATATGATGCTGGGATGTGGTTTCTCATTCTGGCAAACTCAACTTAACTCTGATTGGCTGATTTGAAGAGTGTGTATGAGTACTGTATCTTATCCTATTTAAGAACAGCCTTCTTTGACAGGAACAGACTGTGTGCGAACATTTAGAAAGGGAATTTTTATTTTCTCAATCAATTGTTTTGATGGAATATCATCAAGGCATCATGGGAAAACAGACATCAACAGTCTCAGTTCAAAACACAATGAACGAATTCCCAACTCACAACATTGATCTCCTCACAGAATAATCAATACAGCAGTCGTCCTTAGAATACCAGACAGCTTTGAGTGCACGTATATGTGTGTGTGTGTGTGTGTGTGTGTGTGTGTGTGTGTGTGTGTGTGTGTGTGTGTGTGCGTGTGCGTGTGCATGTGCGTGTGCGTGTGCGTGTGCGTGTGCGTGTGTGTGTGTTTATGTGTGCCACCATTCTCAGGGTGGAAAGGGAGGTTCAATTTAGAAGAAATGTCAACATGGCCTGTTAAATTAATGAAGACTGGGGTGGACCAGCTTATATTTAGGATAACAGACTTTATGGAAGCCATATAAGCTTCAGTTATTAAACAACAAACCAACATACAGAGTTTGACTATGGCCTGATATTTCACTTCTGAGCTTTTTTAGTAATTAAAATAACTATTCTGAACGGCAATGCAAACTGATGGACTTTTTATTAATTTAATTTAATTTAATTTAATTTAATTTAATTTAATTTAATTT